>CAUZXS010004358.1:95000-139658 GCA_963585895.1 Sepioteuthis lessoniana | reverse complement strand
CCTATTTGAGGTACGGAAAACATACCTCCCCCTTTTAGGCTCACTCTCTTTCATCCTCTCTTTGATGCTCTCTCTTTCATTCTTTCTTTTACAGTCTCGCTTTCACTCTCTCTTTTATTCTCTCTCTCTCTCTCTCAGAATCTCTCAGAATCTCTCTTTCATCCTCTCTTTTTCACACCATCCTTCATCCTCTTTGACATTCTTGCTTTCAATCTCTTTCTCTATTTCTCTCTCTCTCTCTCTCTCATAATCTCTCTCTTACACTCTCTCTCATCATTTCTTTTACATTATCACGTTCATTCTCTCTTTTAAACACTATTTTCCCCCTCTTGGTTACACATCCTATATATATATATATATATATATATTATATATATATATATATATATATATATATATATATATATATATATATAGACATAGATATAGATAGATAGATAGATAGATAGATAGATACATACATACATACATACATACATATATGAAGCAATAATTGCGTAGGCGAGAAACTTTTTCTCGAGTAAGTGATCATCTGACTTTATATGTATATACATATATATATATCTGTGTGTGTGTGTGTGTGTGTGTGTGTGTGTGTGTGTTTACAAGTGCCCAACAGTTTGTTTATTAAAGGTCCTGTTGGATTACCAATACAAGTGATTAGTTTATAGTGGTGAAGGTTTGTGCATAACCAGCCTGACTTTTTGGAAAAGCTGATAAAACAATAATAATGCTCCAATATGCATCAGATTCTCATGAACAACATTACGCAGAGGTTGAATTCAGATTTTTTTTCTCTTCACCTGGTCGCCCTACTCAAACTAAAGAGCCTCATCTACTCTTGTATTTTACCAATATTTGCTATATATATATATATATATATATATATATATATATATATATATATATATATGTGTGTGTGTGTGTGTGTGTGTGTGTGTGTGTGTGTGTGTGTAAGGTGGAGGACTCTTACATTGAGAACGATAGATGGGGATACAGTAACTTCATCTCCTATGCGCTTTTTCATGATTTTTCGTTTCTTGCAATTTTGAGTGCGTGATTAGATACCTACCTATTTGCGTCTAATTATATAGATATATATATGATTAAGCTTTTTAAGACACATTTTCTGGACCCCTCTTCGTGTGGGAAAAGTAGTACCGTCTCTAAAAAGATTTTATTCTTGTTTTTGGAAATAAGGAAACGAAACAGGAATCACTCGCAATTGTCCAATCAGTGACTGTTTCAATCTCGCTACCCATGAATGAAGTTCAAACGGTGGTCTCTCAATGGCATCCTCTACCTACAATAGGTGCTATCCCTTTCTAGTCATATAAGTTGGTGATCTGCAAGCCGTGCAAATGTTCAAGTTGGAAACAGTGAATGATTATACCCATGTACTATAGAAAAAAAAAAAACTCCTACTTTTGAATTGTTTTAAGTGTACTGCACAATGCAAACTCTCTAGATCATAGTAGCATTGTCTGTCTAATTGCACTGTGTGCCACTTGTCATATGTGGTCGCAAACATGTGTTTGATAGCTATTGACACCCGGAGAAGGTCCCTTCACCCTTCGGCTAGGCTTGTTTTTGTACTGCTCGGTAACTATTTACCCTTCTCACCATTCAGGTCTGATGGAGGAATTGGTTCAATCACAGATGACACGACTTTTTTTAAAGTAAAATTCCTCATGGTTTGACCCAACAATGCAAATTTAAATTTCAAATTTATTTCTTACGTCATACATTAAAACGCATTGATAATCATAAATAAACACGTGCTTGATAGCTATTGACCCCAGGAAAAGGTCCCTTCACCCTTCGGCTAGGCTTGTTTTTGTACTGCTCGGTAACTATTTACCCTTCTCATCATTCAGGTCTGATGGAGGAATTGGTTCAATCACAGATGACACGACTTTTTTTAAAGTAAAATTCCTCACGGTTTGACCCGACAATGCAAAATTTTAATTTCAAATTTATTTCTCACGTCATACATGAAAACGTATTGATAATCATAAATGAAAAACATATGACAATAATGAATTATACTCATTATTTTTAAAATACATAATAAATTATAGTCATTTAATAATAATGATCTCTTTATACCATCAAACGGATAGCAATAACACTAAACGGTAGATGTAAACAATACGACGCTGCTATACAAGAGTTTTAAAAGTATTATTAAATAATATAAAATTACAATAGATTATATTGATTATATCAATAATAATTATGCAATGAATCCTAACTATAAATATTAACTAAGTATTTTTTCTATGGTAACATTTCAAATAAACCACTTATGCAAAATGATTGACGAAAACAATAAAAGTTGCTGCGATTAAGAGTTTCTGTTTAGTGGAAAATATTAGTATGATAAAAAAAATTTTATAATAAAGTATAGGAATTATGTTCTAAATCATTTAAAAAAATGTCATAATTGCCTCAATAATTTTCTTTAAAATAAGCAGCAAACATGTACGTTAAACTAACTGATAAGATAACTACAGCTATAGAAAATAGTAATAAAATTTGGAAATGGTGAATAAAATAGAAGAGTTATAATTTCAGTCACGCTATTACATTCATTTTCAGATTAAAAACGGTATGAATACCCTAATTCCCCACGCTATGGATTAAGTAGTATCGGCGATGTTCTATAAGGATGACTTGAAATGACATTTAAAATAAAGAAACAAACATATATATATATATATATATATATATATCAGACACGCAGGACACTGCTGGAGAAGCAAGGACGAGCTCGTAAGCGATGTACTCCTGTGGACCCCCACACATGGATGTGCAAGAGTGGGACGACCAGCACGAACCTACATACAGCAGCTGTGTGAGGACACGGGATGTAACCCTGAAGACCTGCCGGAGGCGATGAATGATAGGGAGAAATGGCGAGAGACGGTCAGGGATATCCGCGCAGGCGGCGCGACATGATGATGATGATGATATATATATATATATATATATATATATATATAAGTTGGCCGAGCGTAGTCGAGGGCAACCTGAAGTCTCCCTTTTCAATTACTACTACACCGAGGTATTGGGGAGGGCGCTACTCCTTTCCCTGGATTGCTCTACTTACCCTTGATCCGTATCTTATAATTCTGAGTGTTCACCAAGAAGGCATCAAGTAGCAATTTTTGAGTCTTTGATATGTCTCGACCTACGATTGATATATATATATATATTTGCTAATGGTGCAGGATACGGGCGTTCAATCGTAGGTCGAGACATACCAAAGACTCAAAAATTGCTACTTGATGCCTTCTTGCTGAACACTCAGCATTGCAAGATACGGATCTTAAAAATGTAAGTAATTTTAGAATATAAAACTATTCATGATGTACAGGAAAATTAACAGTTGATGTTCGCATTGAAATACGTAAGACAAAATCCATTTGACGGAATTGGGAAAACAAGCACACACACACACACACACAGAGGGGAGAAACCCTCTAATATGTAAGTATATTATCTTACTTTTTGCCGCTTTGGTCTCTCTCTTTCTCTCTCTCTCTCTCTTTCTATATATATATATATATGCCTTTGTGTATTTGTGTGAGCTATTGCCGCTTGAACAATAAAAAAAAAGCTGGCATAATTCTGATATAGAATATAAACATGAAATGAAAAAAGGCGTAAATAAAAGACATAATAATAAAAAGAGATAAATAAAAAGATAGTAAATATAACGGCATATGCAACTTCAGAAGAAGAACTAAATGAACCTTTAGTGGTAATTTTTGATTAATAAAGATGACAGTATATATATATATATATATATATACATCGGTGCAACTGAACTTATCTATGAAATATATCAATATAACCACAGTTTTATCAACATAAAATACGTCAACAGTACAACACTATCCAAAAATATATTGCAAAAAAGGGCAAATCTCCAATGGTAAAATGGGATTTTATGAAAAAAAAAGGCCAATCTTACAAAAAGGTGTCAATACCTGCAGAGGCGTCTGAAAGAAAATTCGCGCACCCTATGTTATGATGTAAACTGAATCACAGAACAAAACAAGTGGATTGATATCTAGGATTATAGATGTTAGCATGTTTCTTCTGTGTCGCTAAGCAGCAGACTAATTCCATATTTATTGCCTTTTATTCGGACTGGAATCATTATCTAGTCTTTTTTCTTTTGCGAGTGTCACATGTACTTATTTCTTACCACGTGACTTTACTTCACAAAATAAACTTTTTTTTCTCGTATATCCGCCCGAACATAGCGGCCACCGTATGAAATTCTAAGTAATGTAATTCTCATGTTTATAATCAAAATATTCTTTTTGGTTATATTCGTGCCCTGACATAAATGCATCGAGCACTTTTTTGACGCAAACTGTGTTCTTGTGTACATTTTCTTTATATATATATATATATATATATATATATATATATATATATATATATATATATATATATATATATATATATATATATATATATATATATATATATATATATATATATATATATATATATATATATATATATATATATATATTATATATATATATATATATATATATATATATATATATATATATATATATATATATATATATATATATATAGATTTGCTGACAGTAGTCGAGGGGAACAACTACTACAATAACTACAACAACGGAGGTGCCCGTTGTGTAATGATTATTGTCGAAGGAATTGGAGACGACGATACGAGTTCAAATCCTGGACGAGACTGATTGCATTTCACATAGCACTAATACCCTTGGGAAAGGTATGAATCGAATTATTCTCCCTCCAGCTATGGGTAGATCGTAGGACAGATTAGGTTCTTCAGCCTTGGTGAAGCAACTAGTCTAGGAGAAGGAAAACTCTGAATTCAAACCTGTTAAACTCCACTTAAAAATTGACATTGTGTCATATCCTGCCCGAGCGGAGGGGTTGGTAAATATGACAATAACTACTACACCGATGTGTTGTTGAGGGCACAGTCCCTTTCCTTGGATTACTCCCCTAAATTTTGATCTGTAACTTATAGGTCTGAGTATGACTCGATCTGGGATTGAACCCCGGCCTTCCAAACCACTGGTGAACATTCAGATGATACCGAGACCATCCAACATGTATATAATGATGGAACCAGGATAAGCCAAAATGTAATTGACACATGTCGTGGCTGTTATCTTTTTGAATAAAGTCAAGTTTGTAAGGGGGAAGATCTGTAACGTACTCGCTGAAGTGTTGGCCTGCAATACCGTAGTAAGCGTGTTCGAACTCCAGTCACGCTATTATATTCACTTTCACAACAATACTCTTGAGAAAGGTATAAACTCCCTTATACCCCCAGATACGGGTTAGATAATGACATTATTTTCCTATAAGGATAGCTATGACATTAAATAAACCACAAAGCCTATATTCGCTGGTGTCGGTTTTCATGATACCAGAACTTCCCAATTTTATCATGGATACTGTTAAACTTCATTTTGCAGTTATTGTGATGTAGATGATACTGTTGATTGTTGTATTTATTTGATATGCAACTATGCCCCATATATATATATATATATATATATATATATAAATACAAGGACACTTTTTTGACAGATGATATGTATAGATTCTTATGGCATATTGACTTTTGAGAGAGCTGTCATGTTCCAGCTGTGTAAACAGGAACACAGTGATAAGTGGATGTAAGCAACTCAAGCGTGTTGACAGTCAGAAGTAAGTTACATGGGTTGACAACTGGAAACGCATAGGCGTTGTAAAATCATATAAACCGGCACCGACAGCAGTAACGGTCAATTACGCAGTCACGGAGGCGCGGTCAAAAACAGACGTAGAGTGCCACCCGTGGCGAGGGAAGCGGCAGTCCTAGAGTACCCCGGCCGAGAAACAGAAGAGCTAAAAGGTGCTCTGAATATTGTTCAACGTGGCTAATAAGATATAGGTCAAGTCCTCCGAGTCCTCTGTCTACCTTTATCTCCTTGTCACTCCCCCACATACTACAGAAGTTTCGGCCCTATGAAAGAATAAAGGGATATATTTGTATGACAAAGATTCATGATCCTTTCTTCATTATGCTACTCAATATGCTGGTTAAAAATCTAAGGGGGCGGTCAGTCGGAGATGGGGTGATCCTAACAAGAGATGCAATTAAAAATCGTGAAGGTGGTTGGTTGGAGGTGAAGGGGATCCCAGCAATACATCCAGTTATTAATTCTAAAGGTGGTAAGTCGGAGTTGGCGGTGATCCCATCAAGTGATCGATCCAATTAATGATCCTGAAGGTAGTCAGACGGAGGTGCCGATCCCAGAAAGAGATCCAATTAATAATCCTGAAGGTGGCCAGTTAGAGGTGGGGGCTATCCAAGCAAGAGATCCGATTAATGATTCTGAAGGTAGTCAGACGGAGGTGGGGGTTCGATCCCAGCAGGTGATCCAATTAATAAACCCGAAAGTAGTCAGTTGGAGGGGGGCGATCCCAGCAAGAGATCCAATTAGTAATCCAGGCGGTGGTTAGTCGGAGGTGGGCGCGATCCTACCAAGAGAGCCAATTTATAATCCCGAAGATTGTCAGTCGGAGGTGGAGGTCATCCTAGCAAGAGATCTAATTAACAAGCTCGAAGGTGGTCAGTCGGATTTAGGAGTGATCCCAGCACGAGATCCAATTAATAATCTTAAAGGTGGTCAGTCGGAGTTACAATAAAACCGAAATAGTCCATTAGAACTCACAGGAAAGATATAGGACGAAACGCTTGCTTTCTACAAAAAAGAAATCTATACGAACAAAGAAGAGGGCATGATCGATTAATGTTTAATAAACCACGAGAAGTCATAAGTTTTCAATGGTTATTGGTTTCATATTTGCCTCTCTTTAACTAACGGGAACTCATGCGACTTTTTGTTCCACTTATTATATTTCCTTACGATAATCAGACCACTGTAAGTAGTGACTCTTACTGGAAATACCAGTTATCACCGCTTACAATACACTAAATTACCAAACCTTTGTATCGAAAGCCATCCTGTTTACTGACTTTACAAGCCAGGCTCTGACAATAGTAGTGGCTGAATATCGTAACTCAAAACTGTACAGGAAAAATGATAAGCAGCAACAAAAATAAGACAGAGACTAGATAAATAATGCTCAAGAACTGGAAGGAAAGAAACCTCCCTGTCTTCATTTAAAAAGTGGTATAAAAAAGCTGTTGGCAACAAGTACTCAAAAATAGAGCAATTGTGGCAAAATATTGAGCATTTGTGTGTGTGTGTAGATAGATAGATTGATAGATATGAGTGGATCTCTGTGTTGTAGGTTGCCATCGGGATTATCTTCAGCATCTTTGGAGCAGCGTTAGATTGTCTGGAAGGTCATCTTTTGTATGTCTATTTTAGTGCGAAGACCACACAAAGAGTTGTGCCAGCGTGAATTATCGCGAAGGTACGAGACGGGTAGTAAGGAGCGGCAAGGACCATGAATGTTGGTCATTCAGGCCTAGGACGAGAGGCTGGTCAGCTGAGGCTAGGATGGTAAGCTTCGCAGTCAAGAAAATGATGCGGAGCCGAACAATCAAGTCTAAAACTCGGAGCAGAGAAGAGTATCGAGCAATCAGAAGGCAGCATGCAGTCAGAAACCAAACGATGAAGACGATGGCCAGAGATTAGTTAGCATTTTTGGAAGCTGTTGGTAATTTCTCAATTCACTAGTGATTGCAGAAACGCATACATACGCAGAGTGCCAAAAATGCCACTGACCACCTTCTTATGTTTTGCTTTACTGATTCCTCATGTCTAGTATTTTCTTTCATCCTCCCACTGTTTGTTGTTTTTTATTGTTATTTTTTTGTTCAACTTGCCCACTCGGTAAGGAATAAGAAGTAACAACGGGGTCCTCACTAGACAGACGAACGATCAACGACCAACCCGCCGTGTGGGTATTGCACACATTGACAGGAATCACGTAGACAAAGAGTCCTCAAAAAATTAGCAGATGAAACAAAATGCAGAACAATTCCCAAGATTATTCTGTAATATATCGATAAAAGAGGGCCGCTTTCTCGTGTCAAAATTTTCCATTTTTCTAGAGCCACCGCTTCTGTGTCTTCAACCCTCTCCACTACGGACAGGAATTAAGAAAAAGACAATCTTTTAGCAGATTATTGCTAGTTCAAATTCAGAGGTTTTATTCTCCTATCTTGGTTGGCTTATCAAGACGTGAGAACCCAGTCTGTTTTACTATTTACTCATTGCTGGGGTGAGGGAAGAATAGGTGTATTAATGCTTTTCTAAATGGCTTTAACACGAAGTGAAACGCAAAAATCTTCGTCGAGAATTTGTTCGAGTCACCGATTCCATTTTTCTACGACGGTAAACGCACATCATTTGAAGTCATATGTATCTATATTTTAGGGATCTCTCTCTCTCTCTCTCTCTTCGTCTCTCTCTCTCTCTCTATAAATGAGTGAGTGCTGATAAGTTCATGGCCTGACCAACGAATAAATTACCTTGAACTATTAAGAGTACGTGCTATTCCATATTTGTATCTGGGATATCAATTAACTCTCAATATGACATTTCTCAAATATTGTCAACCCATTAAAAAATTCATTGAAATTTCGGTAACTATTCATTTTCTTCTTAGTTTGGTTGAGAATGTTTCACTACCGTAATGTATCTGTCTAATTCATTGATATATATATATATATATATATAAAGAGAGAGAAAGGGGGTTTTGTGTGTGTGTGTGTGTGTGTGTGTGTGTGTGTGAGAGAGAGAGAGAGAGAGATATCTGTATTGCGTAGATGGCTTTCTGGATTCCCTAGTTATATACATACTTTTACTACTCAAGCGATATTAGACATATTATCCACGCAATGGCTTCACGCAGAAAAAAAAGCATTTTAAGCTAACGTAAAAGTTATAGATATGGCAAAATAGCCATTTAAGCGGCATTACAAACTAAGCAATATATCATTCGTCCTTACCTGGATGAGATGTGCCTTGCACGTCACTCGGGCCATAAGGCAAACATACAAAAATAAAAAAAAATAAAATAACACAGGTAAATAGAAATATACATTAAAAAAAACAGTGCATGCATTGCCTATAAACATAATCGAGTTACGTTTAGGCTGGAGTCATAAATTCTGCAAGATTTATTTTGCCACAGCATTTCTGCCCGAATGTCAACTGAACGAGGCATCCGGCATGGGCAGCTGCTAGTCGTCAAGCGTAATAGAATAATGGAAGTTAATGTGATGATTGTCACATACAGATACATAAGGGAACGTGGATGAATAGCATTATGACTCACACTCGTTTTCGCTCAACTTGTAAGACAGGGTTACTCTTGTGGACTACTGTAAGTATAAATAATCATCCCAGCATAAAATTGCGAACGAACAACACACACCCACATATACACACATAAATGAACATATATATATATATATATATATATATATATATATATATATATATAAACTGTAATGTCTGTTACATTGAGCTCTTTACCAGGAAAATTTAAATGTTCACTCTTGAATAGTTTTCTTCCACTGATGGAATTACTCCCAACTTCGGTTTAACTGGACCAAATAATACCTATATATATATATATATATACACCAGGATCATTAAAAAAGTTTCCGGACTTCTTCCGTATGGGCGCTTTTATTGAGAGTACATACATGAAACTTTAGTCCCCTTTAAACTAACTCCTCCGGTTGCAATGCACTTGTTGTACCATCCCAACAACTTCTGGAAGGCTCCATGGAATTCTTCTTGTGTGAGCGTGTCAATGACCTTCGTCACAGCCTCTTTCATATCCTCAATTGTCTCATAACGACAGCCTCTGAACTTAGGGAATAACCAAAAGTCACAGGGAGCAAGGTCTAGACTATAGTGAGGGTGAGGAACAGTCTTGATATCCATCGTGGTCAAATAGTCTGTGACAAGGATGGAGTGGTGGACTGGTGGACTGGTGCATTGTCATGGTAGAAATGCCACTGAGCCGATTTGAAGAGTGCTGGCCTCTTCCGACGGAATCTCTGCCTGAACTCCCTTAAAACATCAACATAGTAACCCTAATCCTAACCCTTTGGCCAATAACCTCTGGTCTATTGACTTCCTTACTCTCCCCACACCTCTCATCATCCCTCACAGACTCCATGCCTTCCTTGAATCTCTTATGCCACTCAAAAACTGATGCTCCATTCATGCAAGATGCTCCAAAAGCAGTCTGAAACATTTCATACGTTTCTGTGGAATTTTTTTCAAGTTTAAAACACAATTTTATTGCATATCGTTCTTCTAAAGTGTCAGATTGCATTTTCGAAATTCACCAGCTGTGACACTCAGGCTTTGCTAGGGTGTATTCCAATTCCTGCTGTAGCTGTTCATTTGAACCTGAAATCATAAAAATTGGTCTGTCATCTCATAAGATGTATAACAATAAGATACTGAATTTTCAAGGGTCTACGACAATTTTAAATGCCTGTACAAAAAAGTCTGGAAACTAATTGAAGGCATCACGTATATCAAGAGGCGTTCGTGGGAAATGGAATCGGTGTCCCGAGTACAAATTTTATACGAGGGCATTTGCACTTCATTCAGAGCTAATTCTCATGGGAATGTATCAATTTTTTTCATCCATCTAATGGTGAATAGTAAGGCAGACTAGGTTCTTTAACCTTGGTTAAGCAACTGGTCTGGAAGAAGGAAAACACTGATTTCAAACCTGTTAATCTCCGTTCATAAACTGAACTTGGGTCGGATCATGCCTGTGCGGAGGGGTTAGGTAAATGATGGATGTGCTCATGTTGTAACGGTTATCATCGTCGGATATGCACACGCTGACCGGCGTTCAAATCCTGTTTGCATTTCCCATAAATCTAAATCTTGGAAAAAGTATAAATCCACTAATTCTTCTTCTAGATATGAGTAAATAGTAGGGCAGACAGGTCCCTTTAATTATGTTATGACAACTGGTTTAGGGGAAAGAAAACTTTATTCAACCTATGTGTCGACTGGAGAGGGATACACAGCCCAAGGCTACTCCTTCTCATAACACACTACGAGAGTAGAACTTCACAAGAAAACCGGGTTAAGAGACCAGTGACAATGACTGGCATCATGAGAGCGTATGTGTTGATACTCATGATATAAAACTTTTATTCTGAATTAAAAAATGTGGCATTATTTTCCGAACAATCTCATAAATATGATGTGATAACCAAAAGAATCAAGACTGAAAATTTAATATTATTTCTTTTAATCTTTAATATTATTTCACTTTTTTTAAATTTAAATGATGAAGTGTGCAACACTTAACAAATTATATAGAAAATTATATAACAAATTATATAGCAAAGTATATACCCTGTAGACAATGTATACGGTGGCTAGGGTTGAATACCATGGCAGTTCATTTATTTCATACTGAAGTATTCATTCACATATGTGTATTGCAGCAAGATATCATTTTCCCAGATTAATTTTGTATTTATTTGGAGTCTAGACAATGTGTATTCACTGCCATTATTCCCTGGTCCACATTGACTCGTATTGGTAATACCTCGTCTATCGGTCAAATTGAACTGTTCAATAATTTACAAAGGATTTTTATAGGTAGTAATTTGAAACCATACAGCAGTGTGCAAATTATTTATATTACATAGGAATACTTGGTAAATAGAATTAGTAATGTTAAAAAGCAATACCTGAAACTATTTAACTATGTGCAAACAAATAATTCATATTAAATAGAAATATAAGCGATTGATCAGAATAGTCGTAAAAAGTTTAACTGCGTAAAAACTCTTTAGCTACAATCACTCGCTTTGTAATATGATGGCCGAGGGATTTCGTTTTATGCCTTTGGGTTTAGTTAGGCTGAGAACCTTTCGGCTCAGCGCATGGGTTACTTAGGCGCAACATAAACACGTGTTCACGTGCGCACGGGCGGAGCAGACGTGTCACTCAGAGATGTCACAATAGCCAAAGATGGGAAACGGGGTTACAGGGTGCGGGTGACGTCATGCACCGGAAGCGCGCGGAGGATTTGGGGGATTTTGAAAAAGTCGGTTAGTTGAGTTCAGAACTAGACACCGAACGAGAAGGGTCGACTTTCGGGGCTCACTGAGGCCAGACGAATTTGCGCGCTATGGGCGCCGCACGAGATGGGGGGAGGCAGATGAAAAAGCAAGAATAGAAAGAATGTGTAGAACCTTTAAACTCAAAGGTAATAAAAAGTTTCGTACCTGAACTAAGAAGTCGTAAGTGTTTTTCGTGTTTCGAGATTCCTATGTTCTATGTATATATGGTACGAACATTTTATGTACGTTTCCCATATTCATGTATGAGTATGTTACAGCTTAAAAATAAGATTGCTTACAAGTTATTTTATTACAAATATATATATATATATATAATCAGTATTTCGCACTGAATAACCCACAAAGGTCAATTAGCTACAAAACACTCACCAACAACCTAACGTAATTAGTGTTTTACCTGTATCGATCGTAGTTTCTTTGGAATTAAATCAAAGACATTAGTTTTATCAGTATATAATATATTACATTTTTTTTTATTTACAATAATGCAGGTTGGCTAAGTTCTTCTCTTTACTATTTTTTCATCCATTTAAAAAGAATATGAATTTTTGCCATCATCATCCTCAAGCCATGTTACCACTATTGGCAATGTTTCTAGACAACATCCAGTGTATGCAGGGTATTGATGAATGCAATATTTTGCTGGTCGGCCAACCATTGTGGTTCCATGATTAGGAATCTATCGAGAACGTCAATAATAAGTCTGTACTTACTTCACCAAATTTGCACGGCATATATTTGTGGTCCTATGCTAGTCACGGTGCCCAATGTAGTGTGACTACTCGTCACAGTTCTTGTTGTGGCTGTTGTATTAGTGACTACCACATTTGCTTTGTCGAGTTCTTCTGTGCCTACGCTTTTTTTTTAATGATCCACGAAGTGAGGTTGGCACAATTCAGCCGAAACTTCTGACGGTCAGGTAATATGAGTGGCTAGATTGTTTAGCAACTCAAAGATTAGAGAAAACACGTTGTTAACAAATAATAAAACTATTTTCTTATTGAAACATGTTTGTGGGACAGTAAATAACGAACAAACAATATTTACTTTCAAGGCAAAAAGAAGAAAGAATATCGAGAGAGGAAGAGTGACGATGAGGTGTGGTTAGTATGACACTAATGTCTCTAAAGTCTGGGACTTTGAATTTTTGTAACGTCTGAAGGTTGTTCAGAGTACCTCGGGTCTAGAATGGAAGTGATGCTTCTTTGGCAGTCTTGAGTTTCTTCTTGGTCTCTTTCGTCATCCTCTCTGATGATTCGTTTTACCATCCTGTTTTTATAGATCAATATCTGGACTAAAAATGTTTCTGATTGGTTGTCCAATAAGAGACTATTAGGAGTCATATTCCCATTGGTCAGCTAATCCTAGTTCAGAATTATATATTACATGCATAGGGAAAATCCTTTTTAGATTTTTTGACTAATGGGAACAGGTTTAAACCAATGGGGTTGAAGTAAAAATTATCAGCCTCACCTGACTGGATGAGCCATCCCCAGTTCACCTTTATTTAAGGTGGAGCAAAATTAAATATCCCTTTTGACATTGACCTTTAAGATAAGGACTAGAAAAATATGTTTTACTAAATGACTAGTTTCATCATTATGATCGATGGAGTTAGATGACAACCGAAAAATTAAATAAATTCGCTGACATTTAGAATCAAAAACAATTGTCTCGCACTTAACTGACCTTTAGTAATAATCAACCAGCTTTTTAGGTCAATTTAAGACTTGAACAAAAAGATACTTATCTTAAGGATCTTTTTGTTTATATATATATATATATATATATATTAATTTTCATATATTACATAAATTTCAATTTTTACATATTAATTAAGTATTTAACCGCACGTGGTGTGACAAATTGATCGTCTTACTTTCATGGTTTTTAATATTAGAGGTAAGTGTCCGTAAAGTTGCTGTTTTGTGAGGTGCCGATTCCAGGATTTATTTAATTCGTTAAGAGACATCTTTGTTTAGTCATCATTCAGCTTTTTCTCGACGCATTCCGTTAGAGCCTGCGTAGTGCAACCATGCAATATTTCTGACACATTAACAGTTTGGAAGAATTCTTGTTTTATTGTATCAGAGAGATCAGGTTTCCACACAGTTGTTAACCTTTTTATGAACTATGATAAAACAGAGTTTGTTTATTTTTAAATTTTCCGATCAAGACGGTATCATCTCTTCATTAATTTGCAAGGACCTGAAATTAGTAGACAAGATCATATACCTCGGGGAAGCGAGTACCTGTACTGCTGTGGTTAATGTGATGGACTGCCCACCACGTAGTAAACAAGTTCGAAGTCCAGTCAATCGATTACGTTTACGTTCGAACTAATAAACTTTGGAAAGATATTACCCCCTTTATCCCCTGGAACTATGGGTTAAATAGTTCCACTACATTTTTTTCTTCTACAGGGATTCTTGATATACTCTCAAGCAAAAATCAAGCATACACCAGTATGAATAGGTATTAAGTTTGGGGAATACTGAGTACTCCTTTATGGCATTGGTCGCAGGTTCACTCTGGCCTTGTGTTATAGCAACTGATACGGCCCTTTCTAAGGGTCGAATAGAACTAAACCGTGTGTTTATACTAAACTGAATTGCTTGGAATACAAATGTTTTGGCATTTAAACTGTGTACTTATGTTAAACTGAATTGTTTGAAATAGAACTGTTTATACATTTAACTGTGTGAATAAATGATTGATGTTTAATTGAATTATTAGTGATACATAGCAATACATGGAACTATTTAACTTTGTTGACTAATCTGAATAGCTAGAAATAAAACTGTTTTTGGCATCTAAAATGTGTATTTATGCTAAACTGAATTGTTTGAAATAAACCTGTTTATGAGTATAAAAATGGATTTGGCATTAAATAACCAACAATGGTTGATATGCCATGAATCCAAACGAAACCAAATCAAATCCATTTTACATTAGCACTTTCAATATCACACCCAATATTTCACAATAATCCTCTTTTTCATTGAAGTATTATCTCTTACAAAGGTAATTGTTCCTGTGGCAGTGAAACACATCCTAAGAGAAAACCTCTCTCTTGTATATTTAGTCTTAAGAATTTTATTGTTTGAAATAATATCTATGGCTTGATATTTCCGAATGAATTTCTTCTAATTATACCCAAAATATTCAAGTTTTTTTTTCATATGAACATCGTATAGTCTCTTAGAATGAAACATGAATATCAATAAAACCATTTGTAATTCTTCAGAAATGGTATTTTATTGGTTGGGCACGCTCTTAGGCTAGTTCTGTGCATTAATCTAGTGAAATTCTTTTTTTTTTTACTTTCCCTCCGGCAGTTTCCAGGCGATTCCTGAGATCTTTAGTTGAAATATGTCAATTACCACAGTTTTTACGGCAGTTACATTCATGTCCGGAAATCTTTCAACCACCAACAGGTTTATTGGCAAGAGTTCTCCATCTATTGAACTTTAGAATAATGTTTTGAACCTTTGATTTCAGGTTAGTAAACTATTTTTAAATGATTTCTCATTATCCAAACTCATACTATAAAGAGAATTATATATTATGATTAAGATGTAATTATAAATTATATTCATGATGTGAGTAGATGTAGCGAGATCGAAATAAATACTTTATATTTTCGATAAATAAATGAATAAATAAATACAGTATGTTTCAGAAAGGTTAATATCATTTCCCAGTTTAGTATCACATTCAAATGATCAAAGATTTTAATAGTACGAATACAAACAGCGCAAAGTTCTATGTTTTATGGGTTTTTTTCTCTCCATTTATACAAATGCTATTCAGTAGTAAAATAGGCATTTTAAGGTTACTCTTTAAATTCTGAGTTGGTTCAGCTCATGCTGTTAAAATTCAAAATAATTTGAAGGAGAATTGGTTATTAGACTACAAAATGATTTAAATTTTTCTAAAACATCCTGGGTCTGTACAATACACTGTCTGCTTCTCTGTAGAGCGAAAAGACCCCACTCCGTAATGAGTGTCCTGGATATGATATTAAACAATCTGATGGTGCAGGTCAAGTAATAGTGGAGCTTTGAGGAATGCGGAGTACCCCTTAACTGCCATTACTACCTGGTCCACTATGGCCCGGAGTGTTAGAACATGATAAGGTCATATCTATAGGTCAAATAGAACTCTTTATCATTCAAACGGAGTGCAAACAAATCTTATGCTAAAAGGATTTTTTAGAAATCAAACGGTTTGATCATTTAATTATGTATAAATAAATGAGTGATGTTTAATTGAATAGTCAGTTATACATATCAATACATGGAACCATTTAAATACGTGCAAAAGAATGAGCTTAGGCTAATTTAAAAACGTTATCAAGAAAATGTGTTTACAAAACATATATGTATCATATGTATGTATAAAGAGGATTTGGCATTTAATAACCTACAATGGTTGATATGCCATAAAAACTAACCAAACCAAATCATATATATTTAATGTATATGCATAAAGAGCATTTGGCATAAAATAACCTACAATGATTGATATGCTATAAAACCCGACCAAACCAAATAATATATATTTAATATATATGTATAAAGAAGATTTGGCATTAAATAACCAACTGCGGTTGATATGCCATAAAACACAACCAAACCAAATCATATATATCTAATATAAGAGAATTTGGCATTAAATGACCTTTAATGGTTGATATGATAAAAACCTAACCAAACCAAATCATATAAATCTAATGTATAAAGAGGTTTTGGCATTCAATAACCTACAATGGTTGATATGCCATAGAACCCAACGTAATCAAATCATATATATTTAATATATATGTATAAAGAGGATTTGGCATAAAATAACCTACAATAGTTGATATGCTATAAAAACTCAACCAAACCAAATCATATATATTTAATATATATGTATAAAGAGGATTTGGCATAAAATAACCTACAATGGTTGATATGCCATAAAAACCCAACAAAACCAAATCATCAATATTCAATATATATGTATAAAGAGGATTTGGCATAAAATAACCTACAATGCTTGATATGCCATAAAACCCAACCAAACCAAATCATATATTTTTAATATATATGTATTAAGAGGATTTTGCATAAAATAACCTGCAATGGTCGATATGCCATAAACACCCAACCAAACCAAATCCTATATATTTAATATATATGTATAAAGAGGATTTGGCATTAAATAACCTACAATAGTTGATATGCCATAAAATTAAACCAAAATATACTAAAACTTCCCATACATCTAAAAAAATGATTTTTTAAACTCGTTGTATCCAAACACACTTCAAACAGGATCGTTTTCTGAATTTGTTTATTTGATTGTTTCTTTTCGTCATATTGTTTTTTGTATTTTTTGGTAGGGTATTGTCGCTTCTTTCAAAATTAATTTGACTCCTAAAATGGGATATTAGATCTTCACCAAGAATGAACAATGAATATGTACATGTTATATACTCCGGTGAATATAGGTGAATAAAACAAAAAACTTGTACAGAATATTCTTATCTTAATGATAACTTCGTAAAGAATGCAATCTATGGTACAATTTAGTTGGAATCAAGATTGCGTCTGTATACTTATCGATGCACTTTATATTCTCACAATTATTACAAGTTCTCGGCGTCATTATAATCAAAGATGGACACGGCTACACGAGTTCAAATCCTGGACGACGCTGATTGCATTTCACATAGCACTAATAGCCTTGGGAAAGGTATGAATTCAATTATTCTCAATACAAACCTGTTAAACTCCGCTTAAAAATTGACCTTGTGTCATATCTTGCCCGAGCGGAGGGGTTGGTAAATATGGGTAAATATGGTTATAATCAAAGATGATACTTTTGTCTTGGCAGGGTTTACAATACGGTGACGGTATCCTCATCAAAGAGATAAGACGCTGCGTATTCCTTGAAACTGTATCTGGGGACTACTGGAGTTTCCTGGTGTGTGGAGTACCCCTTTATTGTTATTACTTCCACGTCGACAAATACCTAGAGTTATAATACAATCTATTGATCAAATAGATCTGTTTAAAATCTATTTGATTTAGATAGGAATACTAAGTGCCTTATGACAATAAGTTTTGCTATTAAGTATGTATTTATCAACCCATCTGCATGATGGCACAAGGTCAATATTTTAACGGGAGTTTAACTTGTTTAAAATCAGAGTAATCCTTTTCTTTGATCAGGTGTTATATCGAATTAGAGGAAACCAATTTGGATTACAATTTTCCCAGAGCTGGAGTCATACCTTTCCCAAAAGTATTAGCGCTATGCGAAATGCAGATAGCTTAGTCCAGGATTTGAATATGGATTGTCATATTCATTTTCTTATTTTTCTAGTCTTAAAATAAGCAATAAAAACATACTCAAGAAAATTTTAGAAATTTAGGATCAAAACCGTATTAGCATTTAAATTACATTTTTATATTTTTCAACCAATCAGCTAAAAACATAGAATAGAACATTCTAGATTATTAGGATCGGAAGTGAACTAGCAGAAAATATTTAGGCTCGAAAATAAAATAGTAAAATACAAATCTGATGGGTCAATAAATGTCTACGCGCCAAAATTTTAGGACGATTCTTTGACCCACCTGTAGGATGTAAATAACACAGAGTTAGGGAGCCATTAACACAGACTAACACACAACTTACACACAAACGAAGACACAGATGAAGACAAGCCACTAAGCCAGTAAAGCAGTAGCCGATACTGTGTCCAACAAATTTCTTTCCTTTCTCAACTAAAGTTCATGACCTCTCTTCAGATGGCCGAGAATGACATTCAAAAGAAAACCCGACAAACTTACTTTCATCAACGCGACACGCTGTCGCCATAATCATAAAACCCGCTATGAACTTAATGTAAGTAAGAACGACTTATTTACGGACTCCGTTAATATGAACATACACACATCTTTAAACAAATTGATTTTCTTCTTGTCAAACTTTATTTTCCAAAAGGCCATTTACACATCATGTATTTTGTTTGTTTTCATATTCTGTTATATGCATATTAAATTGTTTGTTGTGTAATGTTCGTTGTGTTCTATTCCATTTCTTTTCCGCGATTTTAAAGTTTTGTGTTGTATTTGTGGTGGGAATAATTTAGAGAGCAATCTACTGAAATAACCAAATTACATACTACCCCCACACCTTACACTATGAGTACCTCCTAATTTTGTTAAGACTTTTCTAAGAATTATTATAATCAGTTCCTTGAAAGGATATAACTGAGTGCAAAGAAATTACAATTATTAACTGAAATAATTAATTGAAAATATATTTGTATTAGTATTTGATAAGATTACCCGAAAACATACGATTTTGTGCAAGTTATCTTTATTTAGCCGAAATGCTTGATATCCATATTTATCACGCCAACCGCTCGGGCAGGATATGACACAAGGTCAGTTTTTAAGCGGGGTTTAACAGGTTTGTATTCAGACTTTTCCTTCTCCTTGAGTAGTTGCCTCACCAAGGCTGAAGAACCCAGTCTGCCCTGCTATTTACCCATAGCTTGAGGGAGAATAATTGGATTCCTACATTTCCCAAAGGTATTAGTGCTATGTGAAATACAATCAGCCTCGTCCAGGTTTGAACTCGTGTCGCCGTGTCCATTTCCTGGAAATGCTTGATATCGTGAGCAAATAAAGACTCTTAAAAACAACTACACACAAAATAACGTAAATAGAAAAGTAGATGAATTCAATTCCCTAACTTCTAAGCATAAAATAATCCTAAATAGGTTGATATACTTTTTAAATCAATCAAATGAATCAAATCGAGGATGGAAATATTTGGTGTAGCCACCATTCGTGCAAATGATACGTAACAAACAGCTCTTCATATTCCTTAATTATATTTTAATTGGCATTTAAAAATATTGCATCATTGTTTTTGGAATGCCGGTAGAAATTTGGAGCTTTTGTTTCAGGAACCAAAATTTTCCACAGATATTCTAGAGGGTTCATATTAGAGCTTCTTGCTGGCCAACAGACGGTGTCATCATTACATTGCAAATATTCCCTTATTGTACATGCTCTACTGCGTCATGAAATCTCACCCATAAAAATAGGGTGATCGTCAAAATGAAGTAATACTGTTATTTTTAGAAGTTTATTTGATTTGGTTTGGTTTGGTTTGGTTGGTTTCATGGCATATCAACCATTGAAGGTTATCTCATACTAAATCCTGTTTATTCTTATATATATATATATATATATATATATATATATATATATATATATATATATAATTTGTAGACACATGTTGTAGATCCGATTCTTAAATGAGCTTGAGGTGTTTTTACATATTGAAATGGTTTCAAGTATTACTATATAACAGTCACAATTTAACATCAATCATTTGTTTGCATACATTTGTTTTCTGTGGTCCATAGATAGGACCCTATCAGGTACTACTTCTCTGGGTAATGGTGGACCTGGGAACAATGGCAACGAAAGTGTATTCCACATTCTTCAAATCTCATAGGCTAAAGCCTCGTAATTTGATGGTTGTTATTGTACTTCCTGAATTTTTTGTAGTTTATTTAAAATTAAATAAAACGCATTACTTTTATCCCAATACATTGCATCTTAATTTATATACAAAGATGAAAATTGTATTAGTTCTTTAGAGTTTTCTCATCTTTTTAAAAAGTATATCTATAACTGAATTTTAGCACTATACCAATAAAATAGTAGAAAAGAGAGTTCATAAACGAGGATAACTAAAAGTATTCAACAGTAATGTGTGAGAATGTAACATGGGTTCGAACTTACTTCACCAGCAGTGACCATCATGTCTTGCTCATCTCGGAGAGGTGTTACAGATATTCCGGAATTATTAGGCCATTAGTCTCCAAGAATATAACTTCTTAAACTGGGTTCTTTCCTGTCAAATCTTACAAACAAACTGTCTTCCCAAGATGTAGTTTTTGCTGGTCATCCAGTCCTCGGCTTATCTTATACATTGTCTGCTATAGTGTGATTTGGTACTAGACCACCGATTACTGTATGGTTTACGTTGAGCTGTCTTCCAATTTGTCTACAGAACAACGCGGCAGTATGCATCCCTATAATCTCCCAACATTGTCACTAATTCTTTGCCTTGGCTTTACGCTGTGTTCAACTTGAGACAAGAAATCCTGTGCTTTGTCAATGTCTTTCTATGAAATGCTTTCTTAAGATTGAGTTAAACAACGAATTTACCATGGATGGGCATACAGTGTCTTAACAATTTTAAGAAGACATGCACAAAAGATTTTATTGCTTTTCCGTATAATTCTTTTTGCATTGTTTCCATGTCACAAATGGAAGTCAAATGGAAATGCAATAAAATCTTGTTTGCAGCCAGTAAATATTTTATGTCTCAAGTTCAAGTAATATAATTTTAAAAAATTTTCTTCCCGTTCAGTTCTTCGTTTTTGTTCACATACTGGGTTTATTTTGAATTTAATGGGAAATTTTGACATTGGTAAAGTTGCTCTCAAATGTCATTCGTTGATATTGTGTACTTTTTTTTCTATAAAGATTCCCATCCATCTTCGAATAAAAAAGAGACGTTTAGAAAAAAAACAATACTTTTGCGTGTTTGTTTATTTACACGCATCAAATAAGTGAATACACACCGCTATTTTAAACAGGTTTCATATAAACTCGATATTTAGAATTGAGCGCTATTTTATTTACACAGTAAGTCCGATATTACAGACTCATCATTATACATCATGTAGAGAATATTTCAAACTGGGTGCAAATTTAAAATACCCAGTGTCAAGAAGACTCGGGTGAAACTTTCCCAAGCTTTATTCAACCGATGTTGTTGTACAATTAACAATTACCTAAAAGATAATAGCAATTATTCAATGGTCATAAAATAGATTAAGCACTTATTGAGATAATCTCCTTATTTCGAGTTTAACAAGTGAGTCAAACAATAAAGAGGTCTGTATCTCAAATTCTGATTCACATATACAAAGGGAAAGTATGAAGTCTTGAATCAAGTCCAACGTCAAAATTCCAAAAGGCTTTGACATATTTAAATCATAAACCACTCAAAGAGACCACACTAGATGTAAAGTCGAAAATTTGACAACTAGTATTTCAAAAAAGGAACAAGTTTACAAAAGATTACGAGGAGGATGCAAAAATTACCCTAGAGATTCCATGCTTTCACACAGATGGACGATTTTTGGGGTTATCTGTACAAGAAGTCAAAACTTTTACAGTGTTTTTGTATGGCAAATTGCTTGGGAGGCGTCAGATAGCTAGTGGCTCTGAGTTGCTTGGTTGGCTATCATATGCTGAATAATCTTTGGAGGTGGCATGTTCCCTTGAGTGCTTTCCTGTGGCAAGTTGTCTTGAGTGATTCCATGTTGCATGTTGCCTTGAGTGCTTTCATGTGGCACATTGAATTAGTTGATTCCCTGTGGCAAGTTGCCTCGGTTGATACAGTAAGATGCCTTGGGTGCTTTCATGTGGCATGTTGCCTTGGGTGATTCCATGTGGTATGTGCTTTAATGCGGCATGTTAACTTGGGTGCTTTCGTGAGGCATATTGCATTAGTTGATTCCATGTGGCATGTTGCCTTGAGTTCTTTCATATGGAAAGTTGCCTTGGGTTCTTTCATATGGCATTTTTGCTTTTTGGCATATTCCATTAGTAGATTCCCTGTGGCATGTTACCTTCGTTGATTTCAAGGGGTAAGTTGCCTTGGGTGCTGGGTTATTCTGTGTGTTATTTCATATGGAATGTTGGCTTGGTTGATTCCATGTGGCATTTTGCCTTGGGTACTTTCAAAAGGCAAGTTGGCTAGGTTGACTTGTTGCCTTGGGTACTTTCATGTGGCATATTGCATTAGTTGATTGCCAGTGGGAAGTTCCCTTGGGTGATTTCATTTGGCATGTTGTCTTGGTTTTTTTTTAGATGGCATGTTGTCTTGGCTTTTTTAGATGGCATGTTACCTTGGGTGCTTTCATGTGGCATGTTCCCTTGAGTTCTTGTATATGGAAAGATGCCTTGGGTGTTTTCATGTGGCATGTTGGCTTGGTTGATTACATGTGACATGTTGCCTTGGGTGCTTTTCGTATGGCAAGTTACCTTGAGTGCTATCATATGGCAAGTTGCCTTGGGTGCTTTCATGTTCAGATGCTTTCAAGTGGCAAGTTCCGTCGGGTGAGTTCTTTCATGTGGCATATAGCCTGGAGTTCTTTTATATGGAAAGTTGCCTTGGGTGCTTTCATAAGGCACGTTGGCTTGGTTTGATTAAAAGAGATATGTTGTCTTGGGTGCTTTAATGTGCCATATGGTCATAAGTTCTTTTTGAACAGTGCATGTGGCCTTGGGTGTTTTCATTAGTGCAAATTTTCATGTTTGCATTTGCATTTGATTCCCAGTGGCATGTTGCTTTGGGTGCTTTCTTATGGCAAGTTGCCTT
Source organism: Sepioteuthis lessoniana (assembly GCA_963585895.1). Lineage (NCBI taxonomy): Eukaryota > Metazoa > Mollusca > Cephalopoda > Myopsida > Loliginidae > Sepioteuthis > Sepioteuthis lessoniana. The sequence goes on along the minus strand of CAUZXS010004358.1, from coordinate 116,053 downwards.
GCATGAAAGCAACTTTCGTGCCTTCATGTAAGGCAACTTGCCATATGAAAGCACCCCAACCCAAAATTGCACCCAAGGTAACTTTCGTGCTTTCATGTGGCACCCAAGGCAATTTGCCACACGAAAGTTACCTTGCTACACAAAAGTTTGCATTGGGTGCATGAAAGGACGCAAGTTGCTTTCATGTAAGGCAACTTGCCATATGGAAAGCTTGCCATATGAAAATTCTTTTATGAAAGCAAGTTGCCTTGGGTGCAAGTTTGCAACTTGCCTTGAAAGCAACTTGCAAGTTTCAACTTACACCACATGCAACTTGCCTTAGGTGCTTTAATGTGGCAACTTACCACATTTCATGTGACACTGGGTGACACACATTTCAAGGCAACTTGCCACATTTCATGTGACACTGCGGCAAGTTCCCAATGCACCCAATGCTACTTGCCACATGAAAGCACGCAAGTTACCTTTCATATGGCAAGCTTTCATGCGCCCAAGGGAACTTGCTTTCATGAAAGCATTTTCAATGCAACTTGCACCCAAGGCAACTTGCTACATAGGGTGCATGAAAACACGCAAGTTGCTTTCATGTAAGGCAACTTGCCATATGAAAGATCCTAATGCAAACTGTACCCAAGGCCAATGCACCCAAAGCAACTTGACGCATGAAAGCACGCAAGATGCCTTGGGTCCTTTCATGTAGCAAGTTACCTTTTTAGGTGCTATCATGTGGCATGTTGAGATACTTTCGTATGGCAAGTTGCACTGGGTGCTCTCATGTGGCAAGTTGCCTTGGGTGCTTTCATGTTGAGATATTTTCATACGGCAAGTTGTCGTGCTTAAATATAGGTGCTTAAATATGGGTGCTTAAATATGCCATATTGCCTTGGGTTCTTTCATGTAGCAAATTGCCTTGGGTGCTTTACTGCATGTTGCCTTGAGTTCTTGATTGATACTCTGTGGCAGGTTCTAATGGAATGTTGGCTTGGTTGATTCCATTCTTAGGAGCTTTTCGTATGGCAAGTTGCCTTGGGTGCTTTCATGTTAGGACGCTTTCATGTGGCAAATTGCCTTGGAATTCATATGGAATCTTGGCTTGGTTGATTACAAGTGGCCTTGGGTTGATCAATAACGCATGTTTGATTAAAAGTGACATGTTCCATTGGGTGCTTTCGTATGGAAAGTTGCCTTGGGTACTTTCATGCTGAGATACTTTTATACTTTTATGTTGGGTGCTTTCATGGAAGGATGCTTTCATGGAAGGATGCTTTCAAGTTGCCTTGGGTGTCTTTTATATGGAAGGTTGCCTTGGGTGCTTTAATGTGAAATTAAAATGGGTGCTTTCACATGGCATGTTGGCTTAGTTGAATCCATGTGGCCTTGGGTTGATCCATAAGGTATGTAGCCAACATGGTTGATTAAAAGTGACATGTTGCCTTGGTGCTTTCATGTTGAGATACTTTCATACGGCAAGTTGCTTTGGTTGCTTTAATGTGCCATATTGCCTTGTGTTCTTTTAGATGGCAAGTTGCCTTGGGTGATTTCAAGTGGCAAGTTGCCTTGGGTGCTTTCATATGGAATGTTGGCTTGGTTGATACTCTGGAAAGTTGCCTTGGGTGCTTTCATATGGAATGTTGGTTTGTTTGATACTCTGTGGCAAGTTGCCTTGAGTGCTTTAATATGACACGTTGCCTTGGGTGTTTTCATGTAGCATGTTACCTTTGGGTGCTTTCATGTGGCATGTTACCTTGAGTTAATTTCATATGGCAAGTTGCCTTGGGTGCTTTCATGTGGCATGTTACCTTGAGTTAATTTCATATGGCAAAGTTGCCTTGGGTGCTTTCATGTGGCATGTTACCTAGGGTGCTTTATAGGCAAGTTGCCTAGGGTTCTTTCATGTTGGGATGCTTTCATTTTGGATGTTTTCAAGCTGCCTTGGGTGCTTTTAATGTGGCATGTTACCTTAAGTACTTTCATGTGGCATGTTGCCTTGAGTTCTTATATGGAAAGTTCTTATATGGAAAGTTCTTATATGGAAAATGCTGAAAGCACCCAAAGTAACTTGCCACCCAAAGCAGGTTTTTTGCTAACTAGTCATCTAAAAGCACCCAGGGTAACTTTCAGACGGTAAGTTGTTTTTGGTGGAAAAATTCTTCAAGTGCTTTTAGAGTTGCCTTGTGTGGCAAGTTAGGAGTTGCTGTGGATGGCAAATTGCCTTGAGCGCATTTAGATAGCAATGTGACTTGGATGTTTTGATATGGTGAGTTGCCTTGAGTAGAAACATGCTTCATGTGCTGTTAAGATTCGAGTTAGTTTGGTAGTTTTGATATGGTGAGTTGCTTTGTGGGCTAAGTTACTTCGAGTTCTTTCTGATGGCCAGTTGCTTTGAAAGGCAATTTGCCTCTGGTGCTTTAATATGGTGAGTTGCTCTGGGTACTTTGATGAGTCAAGTTGACTTGGGAAATTCGCCCCATCAAAGCACCAATATGAAATCACCCAATGGTGCTTTTATTTGGGTAATTGCCATGGGTAATTCGATGTAGCAATTTGATGAATTGCCTTGAATGCTTTGGTGTAGCAAGTTGCCTTGGAAAGTTGCTTTGATTTGGCAAATTGCTGTGATGAGGCAAATTGCCTTGAGTGCAACTTACTCTGATGAGGCAAGCTGTTCTTACTTTAATATTGCAAGTTACCTTGGGTCCTTTGATGTGCTGATTTTCATTCATATGGCAAGTTAGGTCATGAGCTTTGATGTGGCGAATTGCTTCGGATACTTTCGTATGCCTTTGAGTGCTTTTGGTATTGCTTTCAGTGCTTTGATGTCGCGATTTGCTTTAATATGGCAAGTTGCCTTGGGTTCGCTGTTTGTATGTTGCTTTAGGATCTTTGATGTGACGAAGGTATTTTCATATGGCAAGTTGATTTGGGTACTTTGACGTGACGACTTGTTTTCATGTGGTTAGTTTCCTTTGTTGCTGTGATGTGCGAATTGCTGCTGTCGCATTCTTATGGTGTATTGCTTTGGGTGCTTTAATGCTGCTAGCTGCTTCGGGTGCTTCTATATGATAAGGTGCTTGAGGGCTTTCATATGGTATGTTGCCTCGGGTGCATTGATGTGGTGAGCTGTTTTCATATGGCGAATTGCCATAATTAATTATATCTTTTGTCTTTCGTCTTTATCTTTTAGGTATAGGCCATCAGCCCTTTATCAAATATATTACCGGTTATTGCGTGTAAAATAATTTAAGCCACATTCCTTCAAATATGCTACATTTCATGGATTAAGCAAAAAAAAGCACTTTTGCTGTTTTGAAGGGAAAATATCCCCACATTTTAAAAATATCATATTTTCCCTTATACGATACCACACGAAAAATAAACAATAAAAATAAACAAGACATTGGCAATGGCAGATGCCAAAATGAAAACAAAAAAATTAAAAACTCCTGCTGCCGCTGCCACTACTACTGCTGCTGCCAAATTTTCCAATATTCAGCGTTGTACTTCACAGGAAAACATTTGAAAAAAATTAACTTCAAAATGTTGAAATCACCAAGAAATATTATGATAGTGTAAAGGTTAGAAACTGGTGTTTGAACACAAAAAATATTGAAATCAATGAATTCCCTACTTTGTTCTTTTTTCCTATCATTATTCACAGTCGTGCTTTTCTGGGTTTTTTTTATTTGTTTGTAATGCCTTCTTTGGCATCTCGCTTTTTACTTGCATCTCACATCAACCTTTAAAAAAAAAAGATTTTTTCGCAGAAGACACACACACGCACATACACACACGCGCACACACACGCACATACGTACGTACGTACGCATACCCACCCACATCCAAGCACACACACAAACATACACACATACAGAGACACACACGCACACACGCACATATATATATATATATATATATAAATTCTATTAAGTATTTCATCCGATTGCTCCCAAGTATGCCTTGTTTTTCTTACTATTATTTTTGAATTAATGTACGTCAGTCTTAAAATATTCTATGTTATTGATCTGATTCGGCAATTTGTTCCAAAAATATTTTACTTTATTTACAAAACAGTTCAATTTGTTAATATACTTAGATTTTAGAATCTGCTTTTACTGTAAATTTTTAGTTCGAGAAGTATTTAAAGAATATTTACTATAATTAGAAATTCCATTAATTATTTTGAAAATTTCAATTACAAAATTCTGAGTTTAAATCAACTATAACTTACGGATGATATTAAGATCTCATTTACATGGATATCAAGATAATTTCCAAAAATGGAAAAACCGGGAAAAACTACTCTGTTAAAATGTACAGTAAAGATATTGAAATGGAATTTGAGGTTTTAAAATGTACCATGCTTATAATTGAAAACGAAGAAAAGACATTACGGAAGGACTACAATTACTAAATCAAGAAAGGATCGAAACACGTGAAAAAAAAAAAAAAAACTCCATATACTTGGGATAATTAAAAGCGAACACCATCAAGTAAACGAGATAAAAGAAAAAGTAGGCAAACTGTACCTCGGTCGAACAAGAAAATTTCTAAATACCAGACTCTAAAGAAGAACTCTCATCAAAGGAATTCATTCCTAAGGAAGTCCCTTTTATAAGATACACCAGATCTTATTTCAAATCGACAAGGGAGAAGCTCAGACAGAGGGATCATAGAACACGGAAACTGGAGACAATGCATCGGCCTTTCATCCATGACATGACAGAGACAGACTCTATGTAACAAGAACAGAAGGTGGAAGATAACTCGCCAGTATTTACTATAGCTTGACGGCACGATTTAGAGACTCGAAGAGTATAGCAAAAAAAACGTAATTAAAGTTTGATTACAGTGACCAGTAACAGCAATATCAATGGAAATTAAGTCAGGACAAACGGAAAAAACAGAAATGAAATATCTTGAAAGCAAAATGGGAATAAAAACCATATCGATACTTAAAGAAAAAACTAAGGAATTTACTCAGGAAATGATCTTGACATTGTGATGAGAGAAACTGGATGTCTTTTAATGGTAGCACATAATAATGTCATAATAACCAATTATGTCCAAGCAACTATTGATAATATACAGAAATATAGCAAATGTGTAGGTTACATGGTAGCTTAGATCATAGAATGAATCACCTAATAAATGAACGCAGAAAACTGACACAACCAAGAATGTCCTTGAAAATTAAACGCGTGAAATTCACTAAGACTTTGAAGTAAAAATTGAGTGTTTAATCCAACACAGAAAAACAGACCTAATTTAAATTTACATGAAAAGGAAAATTTGTTATCTGATGGATTTTATTGTTTCAGACCAGATTTTACTGTTAGCTTGGTTTGGTTTGGTTTTATGGCATATCAACAAATGTAGCTTATTTAATGTCAAATTTATTTTTATGCATATAAACAGTTCTATTTAAAACAATTCAGTTTAGCATAAGTCCAGTTTTTTTTGTTTACACACAGTTAAATGTCAAGACAATTCTATTTCAAACAATTCAGTCTAACATAATTACGTAGTTTAATATCAAAATAGTTCTATTTCAAACAATTCAGTTTAGCATAAGAAAGCAGTTTACTTCAATTAGACTCACAGATAGGACCATATCAGGTGCTACTATTCCGGGCCAAAGTGAACCTGGGAGCAATGGCAATGAAGGAGTACTCCATATTTCCCAAAGCCCCAGATTTACTGAAGCCTCACCATGAGATTGTTTAGTGTCGATACAGGACATTCGTTGGGAAGGTCTTAACCCCCTGAAAGGATTCATTTGGTATTCGGTACAGCCCCAGCCCACTGAGCCATTTAGTGTTAGAGACCTTAGAGTAAAAATAAAAGACAAAAAATAGGACAAATATCTGGACCTTTCTAGAGAGCTGAAAAATTGGGAAGGTGAAGCGGATGCCAATGGTAGCTGGAGACCCTTCGACAGTTTCAAAGAATCTAGAAAAAAGAATCGCTGAATCGATGATCAGATAAAGAATTGAGACAATTCAGATCACATCTGTGTCAAAATGAGCTACGATGCTTGAAAGAGTCCGAGAGATCTGAAATGACTTACTATCACTGAGACTTCAGTGGAACCTGCCAGTTAAACTGGTGTGAAACGATCGCAATAAGCGAAGTAATAGAGTTTCTTTATCTTTATTATCTACAATTTTCCAAGGAAAGTATCAAAATCAAAAATATAAAAAAGCAAGGTGTAACATTGCCAGATATCCAGATATGTGTGAAACGTTCATAGAATGTTCATAACATATATACTTAGAACATAGAAAAATACGTAACGACTTCTTAGTTCAGGTACGAGACCTTTTATTACCATTGAGTTAAAGGTCTCGACATAAGGAGAGAGATACACATTCTTTCTATTCTGGCTTTTCCATCTGCCCGCCCCCATATGTGTGGCACCCACCACAAGGTCACTGCGAGCAAGCGAAAGTCACTCTTCTTCTTCGGACCGCAAGACTCAACTCAACTCTGACTTCTTTCAAATCCCCCAAAATCCTCCGCGCACGCTTCCGGTGCATGATGTCGTTCACATCCACTGGTCAACCTTTCTATCTGGGATTTTTATTTTGACATCTATGAATGACACATCCTCCCCGCACGCGCGTCAACACCTGTGCTCAAGTTTGCTCCTAAATAACCCATGTGGTGAGCCGAAAGGTTCTCAGCCTAACTAAACCCAAAGGCAAAATATATAAAACGAAATCTCTCCGCCATTATATTACAAAGGTTAATTTAATATCAAAATAACCAGAATATTCTGAACAAAATATCCCAGTGGAAAGGGAATACATGCCAACGAACAAAACCTTATAGGAAATTCGACTATAATCCCACTCGGCACGGCTGGGGATTTAGTTTTGGAAGAGATAAGAGACTCTCATGTTATGCACATTACATAACAGGGATCTTATCCAATTGATCGTGATCTATGGAAAATGTCATATACGTACATATGAGGTTAAATGATATAAGGAAAAATGAAAAATGCTTATGCTCTTTTGTATATTGCATTAGATAAAACGACTTGAAAATCTTCAGCAAAAAATGAATTTATCATTTCAATACAGCCTGAATAGATTTATCCATTAGGAATGTCGCCGTCCTGAGAAACGTGATGCTTGAATAATCCAACATTTCCAAATATACGAGTGAATATGCCACCACATTTTAAATTATATAATAAAACATTTTAGACTTGTTTAGTTTGGTTTTTAGAATCCACTGTCTAGAATTAAATTATGTATTTAGATTTATTTTGTAGATATATGAACGTATAAATACCAGGTCCATGGTTTGTTCTTTGTGTGTGTGTGTGTGTGTGTGTGTGTGTGTGTGTGTGTGTGTGTGTGTGTGTGTTTTGTTGTTTTTTTTTTCTAATTTAGTGCAGTTTTGCTAATTTAAAGAACTTGAAAAACATAAGACTTACAAATAAAGCAAGTTGACTTATGATTAATTATAGCCAGCGACATATAGCAAGAATGATATCTACTCTATTGTAACCGAGACCTAACTTTACTTGATGGCTATCGTCACAAAAAATGGAATTGGCAATCCTGTAAGTGTTTTGCATCGCGCTTATGTATTTTATCTCTGCCAGAGTCAAAAATATACAATCAAATATGTATTTACCGACGCCCTACACGGACAGAATAGGATACAAAGCCATTTTTAAGCGGAGTTTAACAGGTTTGAATTCAGATTTTTCCTTCCCTATACGGGTTGCCTAACTAAGGCTAATTGCCCAGTCGGCTGGGGCTATAGAATACACCGACAACACCTCTGTAGAGGAGTAAGAACCCCTCAACGAGTGTGCTGGATATGATTCTAAACAATTAAATGATGAGGTTCCAGTGATGAGGCTTTGGAGAATGTGAAGTACCCTTTCATTGCCATTGCTCCCTGGTCCACTCAGACCCGGAATGGTAGCACCTGATAGGGCCCTATCTATAGGTTAAATCGAACTAATGCTGAACTGAATTATTTGAATTAGAACTGTTTGACTAAACTGAATAGCTTGAAATAGAAATGTTTTTGACAATTAAACTGTGTACTTACATTTAAACTGCATACTTATGCTAAACTGAATGGTTTGAAATGAAACTGTTTTTGACATTGAAACTGTACTTATGCTAAACTGAATTTTTTAAATATAGAACTGTTCCGACATTTAACTGTTAGCAAAGAAAATCTATACTCATACTAGGGGGTGTTCTCGTGATGAAATGGTTAAAGTGCTGGACAGCAGAATCGTAGTAATCAAGTTCGTACTCCAGTCGTACTATGACGTTCACTTTCGGGAAAATACCCTTGGCAAAGGTATGAACCCCCTTATCCTTCCAGCTATGTGTTAGATAGTACCCCTACTGTTCTTCTAGGAGAATAGCTTTGGTATTAAAGAACCTACAAAGGTTGATATGCCATAAAAAAAAAAGATACCAAACTAAACTATACTAATAGTAAACTGAATTGGCTGAATTAGAACTGTTTGAATAACCTGAATACCTTTAAATAGAAATGTTTTTGAAAATTCGTTGTGCGGAGCCTTACCCATCTCACCATTATGGACTCTTCTCGCCATTATTAGTGCTGAGAGATTTCGTTGCCAGAGAGGCAGATCAATATCAGTGTTATCCGAATAGTCCGAGACTTCTTACCTTTTCTACGTAACTCTATCTTTCTTGTGTAATATAATATGTTATCTTATATCCATGTTTGCGTTTTCATTAGTGACCTTTTTCGGGGCCACAACACAATTAAACTGTGTACTCATGCTAGACTGAATTGTTTGAAAGAGAACTGACTATATGCATAAAAATGGATTTGGTGTTAGATAATCTACAAAGGTTGAAAGGCCATAAAACCCAACCAACAAACATACCAACTAACTAACAAAGGCTAAAGAAACCAGTCCTAATTAATATCTACCAATACGTGGAGGAAGATAAGATTCATATCTTTACCAGTGATATATACGCTATAGAAAGAGCAAAGAGTCTCCTTGAGGATTTGAACTCGTATTACTGGGTCCATATCCTTGCACATTAACCATTACACTACATTACATCCATATAATCAGCTAAGCCAGTCTCGAGTAATTCTATAAGGTTTTATTTAGACATAGACTATCAAGTAGAAAAAATTCAGAAGATAAAATTAAAATTTGATGGTGAAAAATCACAAGTTTCGCAACGTCATAAAACAATGTGTGCCATGAGGACATTGTAAACATATAACGACAGAAATCTAGTTATCATGGAATTTATTATGAAAAATCACAAGTTTCGAAACGTTATAAAGCAATGTTTTCCATGTGGATATACTAAACATGTAACAACAGCAATCTGTTTATATTTGAATTTATTATGAAAACTCCATGCTTCGAAGCGTTTTAAAGCAAAGTTTGGCATGTGTACATTCTAAACAGTTAACAACCGTAATCTGATTATTATGGAATGTATAATGAAATATCCCTAGCCGTGAAGTGTTATAAAGCAATGTTTGGCATGTATCATATAGGCACGAACGACAGCAAGAGAGAGGGTTTCCACAAGCAGAAAAATTGATGTCTTATTTCACTGACAGCCGTTTTGAAAAAGAGCAACTTTTGGCATTTTCCCCCTTTGGGACGTTATCGAAAATATCTTCTAACAGTTTATTTCTCTGCTTTCTTTTTTCGAATGGCATATCAACCTTCGTGGGTGATTTAATGCCAACACTGTCCTTGAAGAAGAACAGAAGTGATATTATCTAATCCCATGCTGGGAGTATCTCCAAAGAAAATGCTGGTTATATAAATATCTATTGGCATTAATTAAAATAGCGTTTCATTTTGATCTGCTCAAAGTTAGTTATGTACAATAATAATTATTCTGTTGACTTTAATGAAGGCTAAATCGTTAAGGCTCTCTCTCTCTCTCTCTCTCTCTCTCTCTCTCTCTCTCTCTCTCTCTCTCTCTCTCTTAGTTTTTAAGCCATGTTTCTGCATCAACAGAACGTAATACCCCAGATCATCATTAACATTAAAACGTGCCGACTTTCTTCCCATCTCTCTCTCTCTCTCTCTCTCTCTCTCTCTCTCTCTCTCTCTCTCTCTCTCTCTCTCTTATATTGGCATAAATAATCTATCATGCAATAGTTATTAATATTTTCGATTTAGTTTCTTTTCCTATTCAATTATGAACATTTGCACACTTCATTACATTTTTTATGAAATGTTAAACACATACACAGGCACACACACACACACACACACACACACACACACACACATATATATATATATATAGTTAATATTTAGTTGTACAAATGAACGTACCTTTTAATAGAGTATCTCCAAATATTTATTTGTAAGGAAGCTATAATTTATAATAAATAATTCCTCATAAACTTTAAGAAAATAGATGATGCAAGTCTCTGTAATATAAGAAGAGTAATTCTTAAATGTATTTCAATGGATATAACTTATCCAAATCAAAGTTTTTTCAATAATTTTAAACTAGTTATGAAGCATAAGAACCTATAACGACCATCAATAATTCCATGCACCCTAATCAAAAACGTATAAAGACAATATCCATCTATACTGTTTTTGATTATAATTTCTCATCTCAGAGATTCTGACCATATTTACAATTGGTAAATTTGACCACGACTGTACGCTCTCCTGATAATGAAGCTGAATAGCCCAAACGTATAAAATAAGCTTGCAATAGAGATCATTTTATTTTCAGATCAACGGTTTTGAGGCTACAGGCACATATGGTGAGAAAACTGACATTATCATTTGGGAAATAGGATGTCACTTTCGAACCCCGTGAAATGGCTTTTCTGTCTCTGCAGTTGTCATTGGACATTGTCCAACTCAACATGATTGCCATTTCCCTGACGTATATGTGTCTAGAAAAGATATTGCTAGATTTTTACTAGCTTCAGTTTTTCCTTATATATATATATATATATATATATATATATATATATATATATAATTCAGCAAATGAATGCTCTCATCTTAAAACATTAATTTGGTTGATTCATTGATTTCTTTATTCATTATTTAAACTTAATAGTAAGTCAATTCGTCAGTGGATTCTTCTGATTTTATCTTATATTTACATTTTTTGTAGTTTCTTCAGAGTTTTGGGGATGTTTTTGCTGTTTTATTTTCTTTTGTTTTTGTTTTTGGCACACGGTCCTACCTCATACGAATAATCTTAAAACAGATCTACTTGACCCATAGATAGGCCTCAAACAGAGTGAACTTGATATTATGGGCAATAGTGGGGCACTTCACACTTCTCACACCTCCTAAACTGGAGCCTCACCATCAAATGCAATCAGTATGTTACCCAGGACACCCTTTTTTGAAGGTTTTTAATTATTCTACAGTGGTTACGTACAGTCATCTTATTCTATGCCGCACCAAAAGTGTGGGAAAACATTTATATTTAATTGACTACACAAGGAAAAAAAGGATTGAATATATCTTGATAATACATAGTAAATTTTCGTCACATTATTTTAAAAGATAGTCTTGAAAACTTTGCATAAACTTAAAAAAAGCTTCCAGATTTATAGAGCGAGCAATAAAACTCTACTCGAATCTGTTGGCAAATGGTGCAAAGTTCTTCGCTTTCATATTTACTGAACAAAAAGGAAACAGCTTTTTATTTATTTATTTGCGAGATATTCCCTCTGAACCTAAATATTTCATGGGCTCCCATACCTGACAGGTACCCTTTATGAGCTGTCAAAGTAAAAAAAAAAAATAGCTACAGCTTTGGTTTAAATGAATAATATTTTTTGACGTGAAAGAAAGCGATCTGCTCATCCCTAAAAGCAGTAAATATACCCGCGAAAATAAGGTATACATGAAAGAAAATGATGAGTATTGACGTTGGCACTTCGCCTTGAATAAGGGATTCGGTTTCACTGAGAAGCGGCGACCCCGTTCGTTGTATGAGTTTCTTTTGTGTTTCTTTTAAATACTTGAAGAAAAATGTTGCCTCTACCGTTATGTGGATAGCCTGGATTTTTATGAATATGGAACTTGCTTGTTTTCTTAATAAGATATTTTTGAAACGTTTCCACAGTAAAACAGCCGGTGTAAGAATGCTGGGTAGAATCCTATTAATAACTTTTATTGATTGGTCGTTTTGCAATGTAGTAATAGCCAGCAGACGAATCAGGCAAGCTGTTCCTAATTATGTTCAATGATAAACCCAGTTTAGTTAAAACCTAAGCGCAATTTAACCTTACAAATTATGATTATTATACACAAGGGTCCATTGCAGCGAGAAAATACTTTAGTTATTTGAGCCATGTTTCTTCATCAATAGAATGTACTAACTGATTCTCATCAGCATCAAGGCACCCTTCTCTCTCTCTCTCTCTCTCTCTCTCTCTCTCTCTCTCTCTCTCTTCTTTACCATCCATCCCTCTCATTCATGTTTTCTGAAAAGTCTTATAGATTGCATCCTGTGTCCGTACAGAGCTGATATAAGTAAGTCTTTGTGGTATGATAAGCACTTACACGTCCATTAGAGAATGCCGCTTATGACTTATTCTGACTTCTCCTACAGTGTCAAACATATCTCTTTAGTCTTACCAGAATAGCTCGTAAAAGTAAGTGATTGTACAGCTGCTATTTTGTGTGGTGCTGACCAGCTTTAACTTATTGTGAATACGATGAATAGATCGCTAGTTATTCACCACCTAATTAAAAGTAACCACCTCAAACGAACTGGTCCGGAGACTGGGGTTCAATCCCAGGTCGAGTCATATCAAAGACTCAAAAAATGGTACTTGATGCCGCCTTGCTTAATACTCAGCATTATAAGGTCAGGATCAAGGGTAGAGTGGATCAATCCACGGAATGGAGTAGCGCCCTCCCCTACACCTCAGTGTAGTAGCTATTGAAAAGGGAGCCTTTGGGTCACCCTCGACTACGGTCGCCAACTTTACTTTTTTTACAACCTCAAACGATATTTGAAATACATTTTTTTCTAAATTTCATATTTTAGTTCAATATTGGGTTATTCCATAATATATCTCACCGCATGACTTGCGAAAAATTGTATCATTAATTTGAATAATTTAATCAAGTTTGTTTAAGGCATAGTTTATGAAACCAAATATTCAAATGTTATTAGTTTAACTTCTGCTAAGTAAAATAAAAAAACAAAACAAGGGGAACAGTTTTGTATGCTAATTTTTTTTCAGGGTTTGTAATTATTATATTTCCTGTATCATGTCTCCTTGATTTTCTTTTGTTGTTGCCTTTTATTTTATATATCTAATTTTATTGTATGTAGTCTGGCCAATTTCAGTTTCTTGTGAACTCAATATTCTGATAATTATCGATATATTCATCACCCAATTAAATGGCCAGTCAATCGATAGGTAACAAAATTACTGTTGGGAATTAAATCAGAAATTCAATCAGGAAGTCTTAATTGTCAACATTTATAAATCACTGTTTCAGTTAATAGGGTACACTTCTAAAATCTCTATCAACTCAAGCACGAACTAAACTATTTCCATTCTGTTAACGATAAACACTAGTTTGTGTACTTGCCTGGCATGAAATCTAGCTACGCTTACAAGCTATTAATAATGAGTTCGATTTTCACAGCGTGCTCCATATTTTTACCTTTTGCCTCCAACTTAAAAAAAACTGCTGCCTTGTTTATATTGTAACAAACTGCTTTCCAAAATCAGTTCCATGTAAGGAAATCTAAATGGACAGACGTGAAACATATTGTTTTCTCGTAGTATGCATAGCAAGAATTATAAGTTCTCTTTTATGGCAACATCATCATAATTCACTATCAGTATTTTTTAATAAAACTTTTTTCGTCTAACACACTGCTTTCAGGATTTAACGGTAGCTGCTGTTAATATACAGTCACATAGGCTACTTAAATTCGGTGATCTGACGAGAACCAGTTCATTTATTGACTTCATCCATATCTTAAGAATAGTGAGCATATCTTCAATTTCACACTATATATATGTTCTATCTATCTATCTATCTATCAGTTATATTGTCATCTACAGCATCATAACGACACAATAATAAACAGACGCACGCAGATTCTTTATAAAAATATGTACCTCTCACTTTATTGTAAGCGTTCGAAAAGGGTTATTTAAGGTTTACGTGTGAGAGAGAGAGCTGGAGACCGAACGGAACTGTAATATTTTGACCCCATTCTTATGGCCGTCAATGTTGTGTCTTTCTAGTTCACCAGGGCTGCTCAACCGGAGGCCCTGGGGCCCACTCTGCTGGGTGATGGCTTTCTTTACTGAATCTTATCAGCAACTTCTCTGGACCCCAACTCACGGGGACCCCGAGCCCCTTCGGCCTGGTGTGGCTTTCCCTACCACATCTCGTCTATAACTCTGTCCGATCTCTAACTGCAAATGTCTTGACTTCTGTCTTGACAGAGTTATATAATAGTTCAACGTCCACTCAGTCGCCTACTCGATCTTTGAAATCGCATGTTTGATCGTCATCAAGAGGAAATAACTGTCATGCAGTTCACAGGTCACTCTCTTCCGGTGCATCAGTCTATGAGTGTACCATGGGAATTTTTTTACCACGTCCCATTTCATCAGCCAATTTCCGCCCACTCGATTTCCTCTCATAACTGCCATTAGAATGTGTCACTTCCTTCCGGTGCATCACCTTGGAATGGCATTTTTGACCGGGTCGAAGGCCAAAATACAACATATCTATCTATCAGTCTGCTGATGAAACTGTTTCGTTTGTGTTGCCTTTTAATTTTTATCCCTACTGGTCTTGATTATCAAAGATTTATATCAATTTCCAAAGTTTATTTCGTATTTTTGTAACGTTCTAATTATCTTTTGGCATTTTGTTATTGATGTCTAGCACGTGAGAATCGAACTCCCTACTCACTAGTATGTATTTACTTAACCCTATCGATACGGTAGGAACTGACACCGGGTCAGTCTTGAGCAGAATAAAACTTGTTTTGAATTTAGTGTGTTCATTCTCCATGACAGTCACCTAACCAAGGCTAAATAACCCTAAATCTCCTACTACATGACCATTGCTGAGAGATGGATGGATACCTTTCCCAAGGGCATTAACGAGAAATTTAATGCAAACAGTCACGTCTAAAATTTGAACTCAGATCTTCGATTTCATTTCATACGACGATAACCGATACACTAAGGACGGTTCTGGTTTGCAAGTTATACTGACAGACCAATTGCTAAAGAGAAGTAATTAGTCTACAAATCTAAATTGCTATCCATTAGACCGGATGAGGCACATAAAATTGACCATTATTTGTGTGTTGTTATCTTTTAATCTTTGAAACTCACACTGGAAATATAATTATACAATGAACAAATTGTTGCATTTAAATATTTTTGTCAAATTAAACCGGAAGCCAAGAACTAAAAATATCATTTTTGTTGAGATTTTTTCATTCTTCGTTACCATAAATTTTGTTTCATTTTAATGTTCATTTGGAATTTTTATTATCTCCTACTCATAAACTTTATATTTTTATTTTATAAAAAAAACATCCGATGACAATTTTATCTTCTTGTTGTGTCGACCGGAACTGCCTGTAGAAACGATCAGCTATAAATAACATACGATGGCTTTGAATTATACAGTTTACTCCCTAAAATATGATACACTAATTTTATCAAATATGAATCAACTGAAGCAAATACAAATAACTTTAAGCAAATTATTAATCGTTGTCGTTTGTATCAAAAAAGATTTCTTTTAGTATACACAATTATCATCAAATGATTCGATTGGTACACACGCTCCAAATAGTGTGAAGGTTGCTG
The DNA here is from genome assembly GCA_963585895.1 of Sepioteuthis lessoniana. Lineage (NCBI taxonomy): Eukaryota > Metazoa > Mollusca > Cephalopoda > Myopsida > Loliginidae > Sepioteuthis > Sepioteuthis lessoniana. The sequence goes on along the minus strand of CAUZXS010004358.1, from coordinate 100,201 downwards.
CTAATTTTATTTGACAGTTATAGTGTATGGTTCGATCCTCATATGATGTTGTCCTCATGGGATTTGGGGCTACATCGTACCAAGCTTAGTAAACGAAAAGGTAAACTGTAAAGCAAGCAATTTTCATAAAGAAAGACTTGTTTTCTTATACCAGATCAAGTTAATCTTAAAATACCTTTGCAAGCAACTGTAGACCAGTGTTAAACAAATTCATCACAAAACTGCTAAAAAGTTAATTTCATGTTCCTTTCACGTTTTATTACGAAAAATATTGTTAACGACAGATTGAGAGTTGGAATCAGGAATGAAATATCTTCAAATCAAATCATGTGACCATCGTATGACCATTAGTGTGAAAATTGATCTAGACTACTCACTCTAACTGCTGACCGTTGACATCCAAGACGATTGAATGTGGAACGTTTCAAACCGATTGACCAACGTAACCAAATACCCACTTTTATGTGAACTGAGATTGAACAATTCATTATATACTAAAATTCATTGGTCACGTACTATGTATCATTGGACTATGTCTAACGAATTATATTGAAATGTAGTGCCAGGCTTTTCGGACAGCTCAATCGTCAGGGGTTAAGATATACTGATTCCATCCACTGCAGATAATGTGCATGCACAAAAATATAAGTGCTCAATGGGTCAGTTATATTCGTTTGCAAATTATTTGTATTAGACAGGGATAAGATATAATTTAATCGTCTTCAAATCTCGTAAGAACTAAAATAATGTAAATATGATTGAACAATGTATGCAATTCTCAAAAGACTACACAATTATTAACCCCAGATAGGTTGAAATGCCGTTAAAATTAATCAATCTAGAAATTTAAAGGAATATATTGCAAAAAAATGAGGATTTATTTTGTCATTAAGTATTTTTATCATATATAAATCAATTTCAATAATGTTTCTGTAGGGTATCATTCGAATATCTATTTGCAATATTAGAGATGAACAACTGAATAAAATGGACTTTTATTTGAAATTTACATTTACCAGACATATTGATCTGGGGGGATCAATAGTCAACAGCTAATTGTGTTTTTAAACGAGTGTTGCCATTTTTAACGTTTTTATTTCTATATATTCCAGTTTTCAGTTATTCTCACTGCCGCGATTTCCTGCAAAATAACAACTATCCAAACAACTTCAAAACTTGATATAATTTACATGTACAGATTTCTAACGCAACAAAATGAAAAATATAGCAAAGATAAGGTAAGGAAAAGTTTTACAATATTTTTGGACGTGCTAGTTTACGTAGTATATTACGTCACCAGATCAAACTCCTGTAGTTAAGTGGGTATCATTGTAGTGTAATAGTTAAAGCGATGGACTACGGAATCGTAGTAAACGAGTTCAAACTCCAGTCGTGCTATTACGTTCACTTTCAAAAAAATACCTTTGGGAAAGGTATGAAACCCTTATCCTCCCAGCTATGGGTTAAATGGCACCACTTCTGTTCTTCTAGGAGAATTGCTTTGGCATTGAATAACCTACAAAGGTTGATATGCCCTTAAACAAATAAACCAAACCAAACCCTGTGGTTAATCGTATCGTGGTAGTTGGTATGCTGACACGTTGTGCATTACTTTTCATCGTTTATAATTTGAAAGACGCGCGCAGGGACATTCAACGTAGACTAAATCGGGACATTATGCTTTACGAGTTGTAACTGAGTCACGACACCGCAGGAGCAACCAAAAACATTTGTTAAACCAAAAGTAAAGGTGCAGTTGATCACATTAGAGTAAACTGATGGTTTAATAAATTTCGCTCGGGCTACAGGAACCTCGATGATCAAACAAGGTTAGATAAGCCTAAAACCATTGATTTCTAGGCAATGATCCAGGTTATAGATTCGGAGAGGTGCAATCGAAAAGTATCAGGCGAGCTTGTCATCCCACTTTTTAGTGTGGTTTGACCGCGGAAAAAAAACTTTTGATTCATCTGAGTACTTGAATTGTTTTTCAAAATATAAAGAATCTTCACGGCATCTGGTAAATATGGATTAGCAAATTAAGCGTTGTTTAAAATTCGACAATAATCCCTCGCGGAGCACTTATAGGAATCCGAATATTGTTGTATAACAGGTTAATAAATATTCAATTCTTAAAAAGTGATCTCAATACATCGAACGTAATTTTGTTCACCCTTAGGAAAAAGAAATACCAAATAAAAAGCATTTTAAACAATCTGATCGAGATTACATATTTAAAAAAAACATCAATGAAAAAATAATTATTGTTTTTGTTGATTTCATTTGCTGGGTGTCTATAAAACAATATATTTACTGTTTTGGTTATTTTTAATTTGAATATTTGTTTGAAGCAAGAAATTATATGAATTTTATCTTTAAATTCAAGGCACTTGATTATTAATGTAAATCAATCAATCTTCCTTCTCCTATATATATATATATATATATATATATAGTGTAGTCAATAGTGCTTAATGACAGCCAGTTTCTCGCATGTACGATCATCGGACAAAGTTTATATAAATGGATACACAACATATAAAAGGATAGCCGATATATGAGAACCACTTTGTGCGAATATCGGATTGGTAAGAAACATTTATCAAATACCGTTAAATCTATGTTTACTGTACGTTCGATCATCTATATTGGGCAATGTTTATATAGATATAGAAAAACTACATTATCATTACTAATATATATACATAAGAATGTGTGTGTGTGTGTGTGTGCTCAGAATTATAGTTAATGCTAAAAGCGTTTTTATTCAGTTTATTACTGTGTTCTATGAACAAAAATTCAAAGCAATATCACTGATGGATATATATATATATATATATATATATATATATATATATATATATATAAGTAAAGTTGGCGACCAGAAGGCTCCCTTTTCAATAGCTACTACACCAAGGTGTGGGGAGGGTGCTATTCTTTTCCCTGGATTGCTCTACTTTACCCTCGATACGTACCTGATATTGCTGAGTGTTAAGCAAGGAGGTATCAAGTAACATTTTTAAAGTCTTTGGTATGACGTGACCTGGGATTGAACCCACGTCTCCCGGACACTTGGCGAACACATTGGCTACCGTTCTCGAGAGTGACCCGAAGGCTCTTTTTTCGATAGCTACTACACTGAGGTGTAGGGGAGGGCGCAACTAATTTTCCAGGATTGCTCCAATTTACCCTTGATCCATACCTTATAATGCTGAGTGTTAAGGAGGCATCAAGTACCGTTCTTTGAGTCTTTGGTATGACTCGACCAAGGATTGAACCCAGGTCTCCCGGGCCATTGGCAAACACTTATCATGATTATCATTATAACAAATACTTAGGGAGGGGTACTCAGAACCGCTATTATTGTCGTATGAAAACAAAATGGGTGATCCTAGTTTGAATCCTGGTCGAAGTATTTTGAGTGTCACTTCGTGCTAATGCCCTTCAGTAAGATATGGATCCATCTGGTGTCTCCCAAATTCAGGTAAAAAAGTAGTGTAGAAGTCTTAAAACTTTGAATTCAAACCAGCTGCCGCCTGTTTATCACATTCACCTTGTGGCGAAGGAGTTGAGTAAACACACACACACACACATAAACACACACACACATATATATATATATATGTATATATATATATATATATATATATATATATATATATATATATATACGTTAATATGAATTCGATATCAAATTTGACATTAATATAAACAATTTCATAACATTAACACTGAAGAATATTAATAGGACACTGATTTGTTGAGTTGATCACGTATCCATTCTTTTCTCTGTCTACTCAGAATACAGCAGTCTCATTCGCTTTAGCGTCCAAGGCATGACACTCAACAGCATCAGATGGTGGGGGATCCTATTCTGGAGATTTGCGGATTGTGGAGAACTCTTTCATTGCAATTACTTCCAGGTCCACTCTGACACGAAGTGGTAGTGCCTGTTAGAATCCCATCAATGGATCAAATAGATCTGTTGTTTGATTACGTTTTATGGCATATCGATCTTCGTCATTTTTTAATGACATATATATATATATATATATATATTAATTGTCAGGGAATAGTTAGTTGGTAATATTACTTTTAAACGAGCTAGAGCTCATTTGTTTGCACACAGTTAAATGGCTTCAAGTATTGCTATTTAATACAAGTAATTCAATTTAATTTTAGTCATTTCTTTGCATTGAAATAAATGGTTTCAAGTATAGTAAATGATTCAATATTTCTATTTGAACAATAGATACGAAATTGAATGGTGCTATAACTCATAAGCAGAGTCAACAAGAGAGTGATGGTAATGAAAGGGTACTCCACATTACCCAAACTCCAAGACAGGCCCCATTTCCATCAGATGCAGTTTGATATTATACCCAGGACACTTAATGATATCAAATATTGTTACCCAACGCTAATAATTCTTTGCAGCTTCATTCATTGGTTTTCACAACGATAAATTGCTTCAAATCTAGTAAATGATTTAATAATTCTATTTGATCTATAGATGGAACTTTAACAGGTACTACACATGCCTGTGGTGTAATGGTTATCGTCGTAGGAACTAGACACTGCGATACGAGTTCAAATCCTGGCTGAGATTAATTGTATTTCACATAGCACTAATACCCTTGGGAAAGGTATGAATCCAATCATTCTCCCTCCACCTATGGGTAAATAGTAGAACAGACTAGGTTCTTCAGCCATGGTGAGTCTAGGAGAAAGAAAACTCTGAATTCAAACCTGTTAAACTTCGCTTGAAATTGACCTTGTGTCATATCCTGTCCGAGCTGAGGGGTAGGTAAATATGAACAGGTACATCACATCCAGGTCAGAATGAGTTTGGGATTAATGGCAAATGAAGAGATACTCCACATTCCCCCAAAGCTCCTCGATTGGAGCTTCACCATAAGATTGTTTAGTGTCGTATACAGGGCACTTGTTGGGAAGGTCTTACTGTAATAAAATTAACATTTGTAATGAATTATCATAAATAAATATTTAAATATGATCAATTGCAGGTGGGCTAAAATCTTTGAGATTTTGAAGTGTAGGTCGCATTGAAAAGGCCGTCTGCGTTCAAAATAGGGTTTTGTTTTGAACTCAGGGTTATAGATTGTATGTTGAAAGATGAGGTTAAACTAAAAGTTAATGACGTATTCTTATCATCATTAGTTGAAGAGAATATTTAAGAT
>CAUZXS010004358.1:72500-90000 GCA_963585895.1 Sepioteuthis lessoniana | reverse complement strand
CCTCTGGCTGCAATGCATTTCTTCTACCGTTCCAACAACTTCTGGAAGGCCCCATGGAAGTCCTCTTGTGTGAGCGTGTCAATGACCTTTGTCTCAGCCCCTTTCATCTCCTCATTTGTCTCATAACGACAGCCTCTGAGCTTAGGGAATAACCAAAAGTCACAGGGAGCAAGTTCTGTACTGTATGGAGGGTGAGGAATTGTGTTTATGCCCATCTTGGTCAAATAGTCTGTGATAAGGATGGAGTTGTGGATTAGTGTATTGTACTGGTGGAAACGCCACAGACTCGATTTGAATAGTGCTGGCCTCTTCCGACGGAATCTCCTCCTGAACTCCCTTAAAACCTCAACATAGTAACCCTAACCCTAACCCTTTGACCAATCAACTCTGGTGTATTGACTTCCTTTTGGAAATTCACCAACTGTGACAATCAGGTTTTAGTAGGGTGTATTCCAATTGCTGCTGTTGCTGTTCATTTGAACCTGAAATCATAAAAATTGGTCTGTCATCTCATAAGATGTATAGCAATAACATACTGAATTCTCAAATGTCTACGCCAATTTTAAATGCCCATACGAAAAAAAGGCTGGAAACTTATCGTATGCATCTCGTATTTATATATATATATATATAGAGAGAGAGAGAGTTTGGTTCGATAATTGCATAGGCGATTAACTGACACTCAGCAAATGCTCTGTATCAACTCAGAAGTACGTATGTTTGATCACCGATATTGAGGACACTTTATTAATGAAAGTAGTAAACTAAATCATTTAATTATCTTTTCATTTTTTTAAGTGTTTCAGCACTGCTCTGACAGTTTTTTTTTTCGCTGGATTCTAAGTGACAGCAAGTCTCTTCAGGTCTCCAGGACTCTTCTAAGTATCCTAGCCGATTATAGTTGTGCCGTGATCGGAAAGGGTTTAATCCTTCCTTAAATCTCCAGTTCAGCCATTATATATATATATATATATTTGTGTGTGTGTGTGTGTGTGATAGTGCACGTTAGCAAAAACAGCCTTGCCCTTAGACATAAATAATGTCAACCAAAAAACCATTATATTTTTTTTTCTGTACAAATAATTCCTTTTTTTTTCTTCCAAAAATTCTCAGTTCAGTCATGAGTGAATAGAGCTGCTGATAATTGCAATTTTACTGGGTGTCTTAAAAGAGATACAAACCATTGATTTGATTATTCAAATTGCATCAAGTCACCTTTCATCTGAGTTTTAAAAAGCAATCATATCACTTTAGAAAGGTCAAACCAGATGACAAGGGTAGAAATAAATTTACTTTATCCGACAGGGTATGTCAAAGGCTAAATTCTGGCGAACGTCTTCGGATGAACTTTTTCGGACTTCTTCCGACAGAATCTCTCAACGCATCCACATTGTCAGGACATCTTGCAGTCAACTTTTTGCCATATCTAGCATTTTCTGCCTTCTTGTTGATGTTGTTTACTGACCCTGTGGCTTGAAATTTTTATACATAACGATAAATTTGGCTTTTCAGGAGATAATTGTTTAGTTAAACTTCATGCAAAATTTTCCTTGCACAGATTTGAATGATTTTGTCTCTAAATGACACAAACTATTTTTCCTCTCTTATCTAAGGCATTGTGATCAAGGATCAATCGTTGTTATAATATACTTTTACAAATCAGAAACAAAAAAGAACACAACATTATTATTACTAGAGTTATTTACTGCCTCAAGGCTCTCATGTATATTGAAACATTCTGCATTTGATTCCTTAACGAAGAAGACCTTCCGGATAAATTTTCTAGGTTATGACGAAAAGCATAGGGGGCTTCAGCGCGTCCCTCTTACCCGCGTCAATCTCACAGGAAAAGCATTTAAATCATCCTCTGTAGCCAATAAAGACCATAAACCAAATTTAATTGCCAGTAGTGTAATGGTTATCGTCGTAGGAAATGGACACGGTGACACGAGTTCGAATCCTGGACGAGACTGATTGCATTTCACATAGCACTAATACCCTTGGGAAAGGTATGAATCCAATTATTCTCCCTCCAGATATGGGTAAATAGTAGGACAGACTGGGTTCTTTAACCTTGGTGATACAACTAGGAGAAGGAATATTCTGAATTCAAATCTGTTAAACTCTGCTTAAAAATTTACCTTGTGTCATATCCTACCCGAGTGGAGGGATTGGGTAAATATGATAAACCAAATTTAATCGGAAGTGCATATTAGTCTAGGAATTCATTCTGATTAATTTTCCCCATCAAAGCTCTCGATACCCGCACAAAAGGATACTCCTTTAGATATGAATATTTTTCTAGATGAATAAAACATTCGTTTTAGATTTTAAGCTGAAATGATTCACGGGTACGTTTTCTGTTACCTTCTACATCATCTCCCCTCGCAAATTCCTTTAAAACATGCCATTAGGTCAAAGTACTTCACATGCCAATTCTTTTATCGAGATTTCCCCATTAGTCAAAGTGTCGGTCGGTATAATTTGCCCTTTCTAAGAAACTTTGTTCTTAAAAGTTCCAATTCATCGGCAAAAAGCAGGATCTGGTAAATGCTATTTTTATTTGCTTTCTGAACGATTTAGACCCGATCTATTTTAAACTAAAATACACTGAGAGAAATCAGGAGGTCCCACGCGTCTCTCCACGCGCCCTTACCAACAAATAATATAAAACACGTTTTGAGGTGAAAGGAGTTTACGTGCAAACTTTCGTCATGATTAGCCCATTACTTTAGGAGTCCACAAGTAACAAGCAAGCAAGCGAACTAAGCAAATTATATCTATAGATATATGGAGCATCCAATCATGAACGAATTCAGAAGACTAACGAAATTGATCTGCAGGTAAGGCAAGTTTTCAAAACATCAACATTATGTAACTCTTTCTTCGCTAATATATCAATCTATCTGTCTACGTTTTGATTACTATTCTCTAATCGAATACAAAATCTGACCGTAAAAATAAAGCATTGTAAATGTTATTATGCAGTAACTGAATAAGCGAACATAATTATCAACTCTATTCATTCCTCCGTAGATTATGTGATTATACTCACATTCACAAAAATATGAACTGATTCGACAAGTAAACAAGACAGATATAGAATTTGGCAGACGAAAACAGAGACTGAACTCTTTTCTATCTATATATCTCAACTGGTAGATAGATATGAGTTAAGCTTAAGTAAACCAAGTGGAATCTTATACTTGTGAGGCATTCAATAGAAATCGAATATAGTCTACAAGATAATTGGTTTAGATTGGTTGGTTGGTTGGTTTGTTGAGTTTTATGGCATATTAACCTTTGTAGGTTATTTAACGCCAAATCCATTTTTATGTAAATAATCTATTCTATTTAAAACAATTCAGTTTAGCATAAGTACACAGTCAAAAACATTTCCATTTCAAACTATTCAAGCAGTTGTATGTAACAATTCAGTTAAGTGTAAATACAGTTTTAATGTCGAAAAACAGTTCTATTTCAAATAGTTCAGTTAAACATAAGCGCACAGTTTAAATGTAAGTACGGTTTAATTCTCAAAAACTTTTCTATTTCAAACTATTCAGTTTACTCAATTCATTTTAGCATAAATATGCTGTTAGTTCTATTTAACCCATAGATAGGGCCCAATCAGGTGCTACCACTCCGGGCCAGAGTGGGCCTGGGAGCAATGGCAATGAAGGGGTACTCCACATTCCCCAAAGCTCCAGCACTGCTGTAACCTCATCATCAGATTGTTTAGTGTCATATAAGGACACTCGTTAGGGCAGTGTAATTGGTTTAGAGACCTAGCTAAATATTGTGCTGCAATATATATATATATATATATACATATATCGGTCGGTCGAGGGCTTAGTTTCAATAGATCGCAGTGTGGTGGCTGCTCTACTACGTACGACACCCCGAGCCTGAAGTCAAGTGGTCTACGAGCGATCCCTCGTCTCACGCTCAACGGGAGGTTCGAAACTAGACGGCGACGGCAAAATCCCGCCTGTCGCGGATGTCAAGTTGGTTGGCCCGTTCGCACATGCCGCCGCGTATGCAACAACGACGAGGAACCACGGCACAGAAAAGAGGGGAAGAAGGCAAGAAACCCCCGCCCGCTGCCCCTCGGCCGCCGCTACAAGCGACAAAGACGACCGCTATGGCAGGTTCCCGCGGAACGAAAAGAGACGCCTTACGTAATACCGTGGCGACACCGGTCGCGGTTCTGGCTTAGAGGCTTTCAGCCGTTATCGCGCGGAGGCAGCTTGGCACCGCCGTTCGTTCGAGCGAACCGTTGCTCCTATCCCGCGTTTCCTCTCGTACTGGACGGGATAGCCGTGGCCACGGCCGACGTAACACACGTGCCGATCGGTAGGATAAAACTAACCTGTCTCACGACGGTCTAAACCCAGCTCACGTTCCCTGTCAGTGGGTGAACAATCCAATCCTTGGATATATATATATATATATACTTCGGTATGGAACCGGTCGAAGAAAAAAATTATCTAAACGCGTTAAAATCTTCTTAAAAATTGTTCTTGTGTAACATCCTGCTAGTGCAGTAGCGTTTTTAAATCATCATCAACAACAACAAATCGCACTGGCTGCACGGATTTCCTTGACTCTCTTAAAACACCCGTCGCTATCATCCATCGTTCCAGACAGATCTTCTTGGTTACATCCTGTATCCATACAGAGCTGATGAAAGTCTTTGTTGGTCAACCAACACCGGCACGTCCATATGCGGGAGTCCATAAGAAACCGTTGCTTATGAGTTTGTCCCTACTTCTCTAGCAGTAATTGCATGTCTTGTCTTGAATGTGAGATGGTAGGTTGGTGGCCGTACAGCCGCTGTTTTGTGGGTTGTTGCTTCCAGGTTTTATTCATTCTTCCGTTATTCCCATCTAGCTTTTTCACTAGGCATTTTGTAAGTATTTATGCGATGCGTCAATGTCAGAGTGTGGACAGAGGAGGCAATTTCGTTTTGTTTCATTGGGTAGATTAAACTTCCATATAATCGAAGACTTCTCAAGAGTATTTCAAACCTTCGTTAGGTGTGTGTTAACATCACTTTCTGCAGATGAGATATTGCTGCCGAGGTATGTGAACTGTTCGACTAATTTCAGAGGCTTGATATTTAGAATGGATTGGACTACTTTTTGTTTAAAACATATTTACTCTGTTTGATTTCCATTAACGTAGAGACAAATGCCTACTACAGCTTGTTCTAGGCTATACAGTATGGATTCTGATTGTGATGATGTATTTACGAGAAGCGCTTGGTCATCTGCATATTCTGCGTCTGTCCAAGTTTTTTTCGGGGCATCCTTTGTATTATGAAACCATTCTCTTTTATTATATATATATATACATTTGTAGAACGTAATATAGGCAGAGTATAAGCAAATATGGTTCTAATGCATCTCCTTGCAAGACTTCGGTGACGATATTGAAGAAGTTGTATCTCTATCAAGTAAGCGAAACATTGCTTTCGTGTTTTCGTAAAGCATCAATATAGCGATAACAATTTCTATGAGAAGAGTATATGCGAGTATATATATATATATATATATATATATATATATATATATATATATATATATCAATGACGTTGAATGCTCTACTCATAAATTAAGAATTATCAACACCGTTGATAAAGCATTTATATTAAAGTAACGCATAACCTACACAGAGAGTAACGCATAACGCATAACGTATGTTATAATTTAACCTGTTGAACCGGCCAAAAATGCCATTCAAGGTGATTCACCGGAAGGAAGTGACACATTCTAATGGCAGTTATGAGAGGAAATCGCGTGGGCGGAAATTGGCTGATGAAATGGGACGAGGTAAAAACAATCCCATTATACTCTCATAGACTGACGCACCGGAAGAGAGTGAACTCTGAACTGCATAACAGTTATTTCCGCTCGATGACGATCACACAGGTCATTCCAAAGGTAGCGGAAGTGACACATCACGGTCGCTAGATATCGAAAGAAGTTGCAGAGGCGTGTCCATATCCCCACGTGGGAGTTTGAAGGTAATATAAGGCCGACGAATAGAACAGAAGGCAGACAGGTGAGAAGGAGGGCAAGCAGTATAGTTGGAGTGGGAGGCGAGTGTAGTAAGGAAACCTAGGGCTCCGGTTGAGCAGCCATGGAGAACGAGAAAGACACAACGCTGACGGTCATAACTTTGGGGTCAAAATATTTGTTATGTTCGGTCCCAGCTCCCTCTCACACGCAAACCTTGAGTAACCCTTTTCGAAACCTTACGAATAAAGTGAGAGGTAAAATATTTTATAAAGAAGTCTTCCTGCGTCTTTCTGTGTGCATCGTTTATTTCTGCGTCTTTATCATCGTGCGCCTGTCTATTATTGTGTCGTGATGATGCTGCATGATGCTGTAGATGACTATATAACAAACCACGATTTGGTGCCTGTGCCAGCAGAATTTTTCAAGGACTCAAAACGAACCTGGTTACCGTAAACGACAGTTTGAAGCATCACAACACGACATCAACGAAAAGGACAAAGAAAAATGCTGGAATTGAAAAAAGTAAAAAGAAAAAACAAGTACAAACAAGCTACAAAATGAAGAACGGACCGACACGAAAAGAAGGACAGAAAAAGGAGGAGAAAGAAAAGAGGAAGACAATGCAACGTGCAACATTTGTGAACTGTGATTGTAACATTATTTTGACTTGTTGTAAAGTGAAATTTTTTTTAGTTTGTTTGAGTTTGAAGGCGACATTAGAATTTTTTTTTCCTGTTCATATTATGAAATTTGACGAAAACCATTAACAGAGGAGTTTATACTAGGTTTACTAATAATTGTAATAATATTGATTCGAATTTTTTTTGTGGAATTTGGGGGTTTTCGTGGAATAGGAAATATTTTTGGGGGAGGGGGGTTTCTGTTTTGACGAATCGGTGGTTGGCGCGAGAGTAGGACAGACATTCATCCATGTGTATTTACAGATTGTTGTTGAGTAGACGGCAAACAAAGCAATTCTATCGAAGAATTCGCCGGCCCATGAAGCTGCTGAGGGCCTATGGAGGCTTCTATTTTTTTAGATTGGAGTTCCGAGGATGGAATAAAAGTAAAAAAGGCGTGGCCTATTCCAATATTTTGTGGATGATGTCTGAGTCTTTCAGTCACGATGGTGTTTTGGATTCGTGCGTGATTTGGCAAAGTGAAACGAATCTGGAAAAGGTGAGGTGCCTATATATTGGTAGCCACGAGGGTTCCTGATTAAATTGAAAAGACACCCGGGGCGGGTTTGATCAGGTAAAGCATGTTTCCTCAAGGGCTTGCAAACCAATGGGCATGGAAACGGAAACTTAATGAAAAAAAATGGGTAACACATTGCTAATTAGTATTTTGCGTGGACTATATTGGGTGGTTTATTGCATGCGTGTCAGATTGTGATACATTCGGATGTATTGTGATACTTTGTTTTGGGCCATGATTTTTGTAGTTTATGGGGAATGCTTTGGGCCTTGAAGATACTGTGTTATAGTTTATGGAATTCTCCGGTTACTCCAGGTAGGAACCTGTTGAGGGAAGAACTGGAGTGTGATCATAAGGAATCCAGGCGAAATGAATTGCTGGAATGACCAGGGTCACTATGTTTGTGACCAAGATATGGGACCAGAGTATGGTCCTTTGAGGGTTTTGAAATTTCTTCAAGGAATTATGGGGGGCCCGTTGTGTTGAGAGGATAAAACATGCATCCGTATTGTACCTTGATGCACACATGTCAAGATGGCCAACCACGCAAATATAGTAAAAGAAATTTAGATAATAATTAGCCGGGCAAGTGTTACATAGAGAGAAGGTCGCCTTCTAGGTAAGATTTTATTTGCTGTGTTTCAAGTGATTCTTTTTGTGTTTTCAGCCATTTATTGTCCTTGTAAATTATTCTGTAAAATATGTGTGAGGGTGACGGAGACGAACGTGAAGAAAATTCCACATGTGGAATTTTGAAAAATAATTAATGGATGATTGTTATGTTTTGACCTGTTGACCCGGCCAAAAATGCCATTCAAGGTGATGCACCGGAAGGAAGTGACACATTCTAGTGACAGTTATGAGAGGAAATCGCGTGGGCGGAAATTTACTGATGAAATGGGACGAGGTAAAAACAATCCCATTATACTCTCATAGACTGACGCACCGGAAGAGAGTGAACTCTGAACTGCATGACAGTTATTTCCGCTCGATGACAATCACACAGGTCATTCCAAAGGTAGCGGAAGTGACACATCCCGGTCGCTAGATATCGGAAGAAATTGCGGAGAGGCGGAGGCGTGTCCATATCACCGCGTGGGAGTTTGAAGGTAATATAAGGCTGACGAATTGAATAGAAGGCAGACAGGCGAGAGGGAGGGCAAGCAGTATAGTTGGAGAAGATGGACGAGATGTAATAGGGAAAACCAGCACCCAGGACAGTGGATTCCAGGGCTCCGGTTGAGCAGCCATGGAGAACGAGAAAGACACAACGCTGACGGCCATAACTTCGGGGTCAAAATATTTCAGTTATGTTCGGTCTCCAGCTCCCTCTCACACGCAAACTTTGAGTAACCCTTTGTACCCTTACAAATAAAGTAAGAGGTAAATATTTTTATAAAGAAGTCTTCCTGCTTCTTTCTGTGTGCGTCGTTTATTACTGCGTCTTTATCATCGTGCGTCTGTCTATTATTCTGTCGTTATGATGCTGCATGATGCTGTAGATGACTATATAATACGTAGACAGATCATCAGACTAATATCTCCTCAGTACTAACGTAATCCAGACTTACATTATCAACCTCTATCTCTTTCTTTCTCTCTCCTTCTCTCTCTCCTTCTCTCTCTCTCTCTCTCCCTCTCTCTCTCTTTCCATATGTGTATATAGTTTTCCTTCTTTGTAAATAAAGAATGCCTAATGGGGAGAATATGTAGATCGATTCAATTTTCTTTTTAATTGTCTAAAATTATCTCCCAGGCCAGTTTCTCAAATGGACTTCTCATAACGTAGTGGCTAACGTGCTTGATCATGATATCGTACGAAGCGAGTTCGAACTCCAGTCGCGTTATTAGTTTTAATTTTGGACTGATACTCAAGGGAAAGTTATGAACGGCCTCATCTACCCAGCTATGAGTTAAATAGTTCCACAACTGCCCTTCTATATGGATGCCTTTAGCATTAAATAATACCCGAAGATTAATATGCCATCGTGCAAAGAAACCAAAACCATTTTAAAAAGTATGATCAATGTGCTATGTTTTTATTTATCCAAATTAACTTTTATTTATATCTTAGGTGATTTCTGTCGAGAGCGTAATCTTATTTTGAATATATTGTTCCTTCTGTGTGTTTTTTTTATATCTGTAGTTTTAAGATTTACTTCATCACATGATCATGACGTTGCATGCATAGAAGCCTGAGTAAAATACTTACTGTATTATAGAATGTTTTGTCATTAAATACATTTAACACACTGGTTCAAAGGCTAAGCGAATCTTTATTCATTATTTTAAATAAGTATGCACTCTCGTATTTGCTATGTATGAGAAATACTCTTGTTTAATTAAAGAACGCAAGGTGGCATCGTCAGTTATGTTTTTGGCTGGATCATTTTCCTTCCGAGGGTGGGAACTAGGGGTTTCTAAATCCTAATGATAACTAGTCCTCGGACTTACAAAAAATTACACTTTTATAAATCAAATATACACCTAAGAAAATTTTTAAAAAAGACATTAAAATAGTACCCGTTTAAATTGTAAATATGTGTACAACTTAAAAAAAAGCTTTACAATTTTTCCCGAACTGCAATCGCAAATTTAATATTTTTTCTCGTTTTCCTTTTCCCTCTTTTCAGATGATTCGCAAATGCTGTTTAAATAAAATCAAAATTTTCCTAAATAGAAAATTTATTGTAGTTTTCCTTCTTCGTCAGTGCGCTTCGTCGATATGTTCTTTCCATGGTACAGTCAATTCTCACATTACAATATTTTTTTCATTTGTTCGAGAAGAATATTAAGTCTGGACACAAGGTTGTTTTTACTATATGATCCGGAAACAGTAATCAAGATAAGTCGTCTCTTAATTCTCAAGTGAAAGGATGTTTGGTTTGGGCTTTATCGTCTTAATGGGTTTAGAGCTAGCCTTGTGATACTCTATCTCAATATTTCCTGGATTAAATTTATTTGTACAGATGGTTTGAGCAGCTGCTAGGAGTATATCTTAATGTACTTTTACAGGCCCGTAATGGGTACAGTGCTGAATCCGTTTATTTCCATATACGGAATTTTGCAGAAAAAATATCGTATACGGATTTATAAGTCCGTATACGATATTTTTCCTGCAAAATTCCGTTCGCATGGTCGTGGAATATGTCTCACCGTTTGATTTTTCGTTGAAGTATAGAGTCCCGATTTGTCTATGCTCTCTATTGTTTTAGTCCTACCACTTTTTGTCTCCTCCCTTGCGTATTTCATCCTGCATGAGTTGACGTTTTTCTTTTCTTGTGGTCTTGTCCACGCGAATTGCCGGGAAAACCCTAGACCAGTGCGCATTGTTACGACTGCTCCTAATATTGATATGTCTCTGGGTCGTTCTTCTGCCACTTGTAACTCTCTAGATGCTTTCCATCTTCTACCTTAGTAGACTTCCATGCCCGCTCTGGCCTCTTTTGCAAATTTAGATAACTTATATTGAAACGGTGTTCTTAGTTTCGTAACCCTAATTTCCTCAATTAAGCTCATGAAGAGGAGTTGCAGAGCGTTAGAATTGCCATATTGGACGGCAATACTGAGGCACTTTGGTCGGCCAACCATCTTGGCGATCAAAAGTTGATTTTTTTCCCAACTCCTCAATGTAGGCAAATGTGAATTCGTAGATAGACTGAGTTCAAAGAATTTTCCAAAGGATTGTTTACTTGAAGATACGGACATTAAAACTGCCCAGTAGACCAGATTTGTCTTCTTAAATTAATCATTTTTCTAGGTTAACATTTGTGTCATGCATTGCTACAGTGTCTCTTTGGATGTGGTCTATACGTTTGCCCAGATTCTTGATTGCTTTTTCTTGCATTGTTAAGATAAATTGGCCAGACAATTTGAAACGCTCGTTCTCTTGTGCTTTGCCTTTCTTAAAAACGAGTGACTGGGAGTTCGATGGGTTGAAATTCCTTCTTTCCCATGAAATGAGCTTTTCTATACCTTTTAAAACCCAGCTTGCACCGATGATAGAGGTGGTTGTTATACCCATATCATCGGCTGTTGTCTCAGTCCAAATCAGGAGACTGAAAATCTGCATTTCAACTCTGTAGTTTTTATTAACGACTTCATTGCTAGCGTAAATAAAGTTGCTGAGATGGTGTGACCTGTTAGGATGCCTCTCTTTAGATTATGCCAAGATGAGGCTGACTCTTTCGATACTGGTCTTATTTTACATTATATATATAATATAGTACATTCGTGTTATATAATATTTCCATATGTATGATAAAAAGAATTCTAAAATAAGATATCCGTTTCCTTTCTTTTTTCTTCTTTTACTATTACCTACTGCCCACACATTCCTTAAGTCTTAACTTAGTATAAGTGCACAGTTATGCTATAGTCTAATTCACTGGATACTTATGTAATATACTTGCTTAGCTGGCAACATAGTGCTGTGGATGAACTTAGCAGGTTCAATGCGGTTGCAAGATAACATTAACAAAGTGGGTCACGGGAAAGGAGGATGGCGAAAAATATAATTTATTTTCCTATGTATAGAGTGACAGATATTTCCACTCGCAGATAAGATCAACAAATTACCGGAAAAAAACGAAGAATGTAAGTTCCGATAACCAGCCATAAACTGAAAATACGTGTGGCAAAGTGGATGTTCATATTTCCGCTTGGGACTTGAGGGAGAATATAAGGTCTGTAATTTTGGACTGAAGGCAGAGATCTACTGGTCGCTCAAGTGACAAGGACAGACCCAGTGGTCACTCAAGCGAAGGGGAGAGATCCGCTGGTCGCTGAAGCGAAGGGAGAGACCCCCTGGTCACTGAAGCAGACCTGTCAGCTCCTCGTGTGTGTTCTCCGGCCGCCGCACTACTTCACAAAAAGGGTCCCCGCCACGGAAGAAAGACATGTACGAACTCTCTCTGACTGTATTCCTACTACACACAATAGTCGCCGCCGAAGGATAAAAATATAAATTATATCTTTATATATCTACGATTCTTTCGTTGTTTTTCCAGCGGTGCAATATACTACGCTTATAGTCCCGAGATTTAGCTGACATTTCTGGGTCGTCATATGCGCTTCCGGTTGTGCAAGACGGTTATTGCAGTATAAAGACTTGTTGGGCCGACTAATGTTATTAATAAGAACGACGACAGAAAACATGGTTGTTAATACCAGCATTTTGAAGGATAGTAGAGTTACCTTACTCGGGTCGCTCGTTTGGTTTACAACAGTATGGTACAGCTCAGTCGAACATTTCTTGTTTTGACCTAAAATCTCGAACCATGTGCGCGAGGCTTCGTTCGTTTCCTCCCGTCACCTTTTCTGTGTCAAAATGAAATGCCTTTAAGATCGCGTTAAACCGTAAATAAGGATTATCCGGTGAGTTTTAAAATTAATTCACGTGCACAGGGACAAGAAGTAAGGGAAATATTTTTTTCACAAGATATACCTCGGAAGCCATGGGAAGCAGCCTTGTGGACGTCAAATTGGACGAACCTAACGACGAGACAACGGCACGCCTAACAAGGTGCTAGGTGGACGAACCTCACGGGTCAACGACTAGGATCAAATAGTTCAGTCGGGGAACTGGAGCTACTCATCATTTAGGGTGGCGTCTATTGATAAGATTAAAATACAGCCAACGAATGATTACTATGACTCATACTCAAATGATATGTCCAAACTGCATTAACCTTCAACTGGGAAAAAAGGGGCACGTCTTGCTGAGGTTGGAGCTGGGGCTCCAGTTTTCGAAAAATCAGCTACTGAGCTCAAACAAAAGCAAAAATTACTTAAATGTAAAGGCACGATACAAATAGCAACATTTAACGTCAGAACTTTAAATAGAATAGGTCAACTACCGGTGCAGACAGCATAACATAGACATAGTACACCTACAAGAACACAGGAACCTTCATAGCGAAGATATAAGATACCACGATACTGGATGGACGTATTTCTCGGAATCTATGTTAAAAAAAACTCTGTCAACGCCGCAATCGTGTGTGTAGGTATGCTTATCGGTCCACGGGCTATAAAATCACTTAAAAGCATCAAGAAAATAAAACCGAGGATGAAGGTAGCCACGTTTAATGGCAACCCTATCACGACAATTATCTCCTGCTACAGCCTTACCAATATTAGTGAAGAGACGGAACTCATCGTCTTCTAAATCGAGCTATCCTCCCTAATTTGTGGCATGGCAAAACACAAAGTTCTAATCATCAGTGGAGACATAAATGCCTAAATATGTAAAAACCTAAACAACTGCTTACATAACTCATCAAACAGAAATGGGGAATATCTAACGGATTTCACAATTGAAAATATATTAACTCGACCTAATCCTAAATTACTGAAGAGAAAGGGCAATCTATAGACCTACACCAACGCAATTAACGCTTACGTACTTATAGACCACATTATCATAAATAAGCAATGGAATAGTAGCGCATTGAATTGTGAGGTATGATCCTATTTTGAGCGTGTGTCCTCCGATCACCGAATTGTCAAGGCAAAGATACGAATGAGCCTATACAGGAATCCAGTACGAATAACCAAAACCGCACACTATGACTGGTCCCTGCTTAACAATAGGGATTTTAGCGATAGATATACGTTATTGCTAAGAAACAAATTCGATGCATTTCAGGAAATATGAGACACACTTACTCCGAATGACGAATATGAGAACTTCGTCAATGCCCACATAGAAGCGGCAGCAGAATGCATACCAACTAAACTAAGAGGTGAACATAGAGTCCCATGGGAGACATTAGCAGTTAGGAAAAACGTGCTGACGTGAAAACCCCATCCTTATGCAACAGGAGGAACCCAAGGAATATCAATGCTCAGCAACTTAAGACAAAATGAACTAACTAACGTATATCTAAAAGAACAAGCTAAATACATCCCAAATCCAATCAATAAGATTAGAGACTCGGTTGAAGATAGATAATCTCGGATAGCATGGCAAATAGTAAATAAAGAGAGTAGACGGAAGAGTACTGCGAGAGCTAAACTGAAAGCTGCCAGCTAAGAAGAACGAATACATCCGTGGAAACAACATTTCGAGAATTTACTTGGAAAACCTCCAAAAGTAACGGATGAATCTACCACGAAAATATTAGTAATCAACTGGACATCAAACTAGGACGGTTTACGCAAGAAAATGTTGGTTGGCTGGCTGGGGTTTATGGCATATCACTCTTTGTGGGTTATTTAATGCCAAATAATCAGTTCTATTTCAAACAATTCAGTTTAACATAAGTACACAGTCTGAGTGTCAAAAACATTTTTTCAACCTATCTAGTTTAGTCAAAAAGTTCTAATTCAGCCTATTCAATTCAGTATAAGTATAGATTTTGTTTACACGCAGTTAAACGTCAAAGCAGTTCTATATTAAACAATTCACTTTAGCGTATGTACAGTTTCAATCTTAAAAACAATTCCATTTCAAATAATTCACTTTAGTATAAGTACGCCGTTTAAATGTAAGTACACAGTTTAATTGTCAAAACATTTCTATTTCAAGCAATTCAGTTTCGTGAAACTGTTCAAATTCAAACAATACAGTTTAGCATGAGTATGCAGTTTTGTTCTATTTAACCCTATCGAGTACTCTATTCCGGGCCAGAGTGAGTGGACCTGGGAGCAATGGCAATAAAGGGATACTCCACATTTTCCAAAGCACCAGCATCACGGGAACCTCAGCATCAGATTGTTTCGTGTCATATCATGGACACTCATGGTGGGGTTCTTACCCTTCTGCAGAGGTGCAGTCGGTGTAATCTACAGCCCCAGGCAACTGGAAAATACACGAAAAGAACTCGATTTAGTAGTAAGAAAAATTAGAAATAGGAAAACTGCAGGTCTAAGTGAAATACCCCCAGAAATATGAAAGACAACGAAATTCGATGATATACTGCTCCGATACTGTAACGCCGTATATAACCGGAACACAATACACAGATGGACAAAAGGATGCATCCTCCCTTTCCCCAAGAAAGGTGACCTCAGAATAACCTACTACTGAGGTATAACCCTTACAACCATAGCGACCAAGATCTACAATGCTCTGCAACGCAACCGCAGAGAAACCTAAATCGATTCACATTACAAATTTTGACAATCTATCGAATTCTAGATGTTCGTGCAAAAAACCTCTAAACAACACTATAATTTGTAGATTTCTCCATAGCATTTGACTCCATACACGAGGAAAGATAGAGTAAATCCTTCTTGCCTACGTTCTCCCAAAAGAAACCCTCACAGCCATAATGATGCTACATAAAAACACAAACGTAAAAGTTCGATCACCAGATGGAGAAAGAGAATACTTTGACATTGTAGCTGGTCTGCGGCAAGGAGGTACATTAGCCCCATACCTGTTTATTATATTACTAGACTACGTGCTTTGAACGTCAAAAGACTTAATGAAAGAAAACAGCTTTACGCTAGCAAAACAGAAGATATCCTGCACAAACCATAACGGACGCGGACTACGCTGATGACATTGCGCTCCTGGCAAATACACCCGTCTTGGCCGAATCTTTGCTGCATTTATGGAACGAGCAGCAGGTAGCATCAGCCTCCATATGATCGCAGACAGAACAGCATACATGTGCTTTAATCAAAGTGGCGAAATCTCTACACTAAATGGCGTATCTTTGAAACTCGTGGACAAGTTCATCTACCTCGGAAGCAGCGTCTCATCAACTGAAAATGACATCAACAAGCAAATAGCAAAGGCATTGACAACTATCGATAGGTTATCGGTCATATGGAAGTTAAACCAGTCTGATAAATTAAAACGCAGTTTTTTCCAAGCAGTAATCGTGTCAATACTGTTACATGGATTTACCACATGGGCGCTGACAAAGCGTATGGAGAAAAAGCATGACGGCAATTGTACACGAATGCTGCGAGCTGTATTGAACAAGACCTGGAGGCAACACGACTCAGAACAGTAGCTGTACGGCTACCTATCACCCATCAGGAAAACCATCCAAATTAGACGAACCAGACTTGCGGGACACTGCAAGAGAAGTAAGGATGAACTCATAAGTATTGTACTCTTGTGGACCCCTTCATATGGACCAGTAAAGGTAGGAAGACCAGCTTGAACCTATCGAGAGCAGGTCTTTGTCGATACGGGATGTAGCTTGGAAGACCTGCCGAGAGCGATGGACGATAGGGACTAGTGGCGAGAAAAGATCAGGGAGATCCGTGCTATAGCACGACATGATGACATTTGTGTTATCGACTTGTTGTCTGGCCTTGAATTTTATGTTCATTAATGTGGTCTTTTTAGTACTATTGTCGGGTCGATTGCAAGTTGATCTATATAAATGTATTTTAATTTATGTATCTGTGTCATGCATATTAGGTTATTATCTTATTACTCGCAAGTTTCATCTAATCAACTCTAACTGGTGGTTTTTCACTGGAGGCTGAGTGATATCGAGTCTCCTTAGATATCAAGGACTCTTCTAAGTATCCTTATTAATTTTTTAACTATTGTGGTCTGCATGTTGTCCATTCTCCCTATTATCTCTATATGTTTGGGTGTTCTCCACTCGTCTGTTATTTCCAAGTCCTCAAGTCATTGTATCAATCCTTTGAAGACTGTACCACGAGCACCAATTACAACTGGTATATGTGTCACTTTTATATTACACAGTTTTTTTCAATTCCCTAGTAAGTTCCATGTACTTATCCTTCTTTTCATTTTCTTTTAATTTTACTCCGTGGTCAGCCGAGATAGCAAATTCCACAATTCTGCAAGTTCTATTTTTTGTTATTTATCATAATGTCTGGTCGTCAGGCTGAGATTAGATGACCCGTTTGTGTCTCAAAAACCCAGAGAAGTTTTTGAGTCTGAAACTTCCGGACAGATGCTAGTGTAATATTTTGACCTTCGACCCGGCCCAAAAATGCTATTCCAAGGTGATGCACCGGAAGGAAGTGACACATTCCAATGGCCAGTAATCGAAAGAAATCGCGTGGGCGGATTAAGGCTGATAATATGGGACAAGTTGAAGGTCCCACTGTGCCACTACAGAGTGATGCACCGGAAGAGAATGACCTCTGAACTGCATGACAGTTATTTCCGCTTGATGACAATTAAGCATTCGATTTCAAAGATCGAGTGGGCGTCGAAAGATTATATAACTGAGTTGAGTTCAACGAGCCAGGGGAGTTGCCAGTTGAGTTGCGGGCAGTTGGCAGTTGAGTTCGGTAGGGGCAGTTCCAGAAGAGTTGAAGGCGGAGAGGACGAGATG
>CAUZXS010004358.1:0-70000 GCA_963585895.1 Sepioteuthis lessoniana | reverse complement strand
GTGTGTTTATGTGTGGGGGGTGCGTGCAAACGTTTGTGCGTGTAACATCGTCTGCGGTACCATGCATATATATATATATATATATATATATATATATATATATATATATATATAAAGAATTTAATGAATAAGGGTGATTATTTATGGGGCTGTCAGAACTGTTTAGAGTTGCATCGTTTTTTAGGAATTCATGTGTGATGAGTCCTTTTATATAGCAGAAAGATGTCAGTAAGCATTTTTCATTGAAGGCTGCGGCCTGAACTATTTTTACCGGATAGTCAGCGTGTTTCCACAATGTTGAATATTTTTTCGAATCCCATATTTAAATCATTTGTAAACATTGCTACTTTATACACATTACACGTACTTTTGTAAAGTTCATTTTGTTTGTACTTCTCAGTCAATAAAAATTTGCTGACATCGTTATATATATATATATATATATATATATATATATATATATATATATATATATATATATATATATATTCTTTAAGAAAAAACAACGAAACCAATCACAAAGGATTATAAATTTATTTCCATCCTGTTACGCATTTTTGAAATTTTCAAAAACACGAAAAAAAATTAACAGGACTTCATCAGATCTTTTAGATAAAAAAAACTAGAGTAGACACATTAGAGTGGGAGGGGATAGAAGAGTGGGAGGGGATAGAAGAGGGGTGAAGAGTTATCTCTTCATTAAACCCACTTCCGTTTTAAATTTAAATTTTCGGTTGGCAATGTAGTAAATTTATTTTAAAACAATTTTTTTTTTTAAATTAATTTTACATTTAGACTTAAATTACAGATATTTTTAATTAGATTTAAAATTTTAATTAATAATCTCACGTAAAGATGCAGTAATAGATATATTAAAACAAAAACAAATATTTAATTTACTTAAATATTTTAAAATTTCAAAAATTTCAAAAATATTTAGAAGGCATTAATCAGTTACATTTTTTATGCGTAGTACATATGTATTATATGCTTTTTCACAATTTTCTATCTAACAATTTATTTTATTTATTCTCAAAAATTAACTCTAATTCTCAAATAATTTTATGCTTTTTAAAAATTTTTTTACTTGTTTAATTATTTATAGTTTAAATTTGGCCCTATGTCTACACCTGGCTATTAGTTCATTTCTCTTATTTAGTAATATTTTTGGCTCAGGAAAAAGCAAAATGTGGATCTTTTCTTCAAGACATAGATTGCACCTACTATCGAAAGATTTTGGGGTACTAGATCTTTTCAATATGGACCATTGAATGTCAGGGGTTAACCCTTTATTTTTAATCCCCAATAATGTTTTGATAGAGCAGTTTGATTTTTTTGATGCTCATGGGAGAAAGAATATTTATGATTTCCGTACCTAATCTTAAAATTAGTAGATGAAACGCCAATATAATATTTCTTATCACTTATGTCCTCTTTTGGATAAATAATAGCTTGATATACTACGTTATCTAAATTACACAAACCATCCATTGGACAATCACTTCGAGATTTACAATTACATTCTATTTTTTTTACTATTAATATTATTATTATTTACTCGGTTATGAAATTTATTAATTGATTCATTATTATGACTATTTATTATTTGAGAAATATTTTTAGTGCAAGAATAACTTATTTTCAAGGTTTTCCTATTAAATATTTTATGTAATATATTATCTTGTTTAAAATGTTTATCTATCAGTCTCAAAAGATATTTACCTACATCTATATTGGCTAGTTTACAAAAAGGGGGGTTAAACCATATAATTTTCCTTTTACTATTTTTTTTTTTTTGATCGTAATTATTATTTTCTTTAGTAACTTCATTTGTTATATTTTCTTTTAAATACCTAAAATCCTCCTTAAAACCACTATTTTTAAGGGCATCTATATATCTTTTACTACTCTCTTTGAAAATCTTTTCATTTGCAGATAGCTTACCTATTCTTAAATTTACTGCTTTTGGGATTTGCTTGATTATGTTTTTAGGGTGATTTGAATTAACGTTAATGTACGATGGGTTCTGATTGGGTTTTATGAAAGGTTTATAGGAATTATTTGATAGATCTAAAGTCACATCCAAGAAATTGGCTATTTTAATATTTGATGAGATTTCTATTTTAAATCCCAAAAACTTAAAGGCCCTTATAATCCTCTTTTGTATGCTAGAGCTAAGAGGGCCATTACTATTTGGGATATATAATAACCCATCATCTTGGTACAAACCTACTTGTTGAGGACTAATGATTCTAGTAAGCATATTTAATATATATAATCCTACAAGGTCTGCTATTTGGGAGGAATCATACCCCCCCCCCATTGGAACGACAAAATTATCTAATCCATTTTTTACCCAAGTTGAATCGTTACTTTTTAAAACAGTTTTCCTACAAGCTAATATTATTTCGTATTGTTCAATAGTTATATCTATATATTTACGGGCATAGTTAATGCTATCTATTAAAATATTTTTAGTTATGGAAGGATAGAAATCGATGATGTCAAATTGTATAAAAGTAGCTTTACTCTTATTTTTTATCCTTCTGAACCATTCAATGGTCTCATATGAATTCCCCCAAAGATTGCAATGGTTAGCCTTTTTTACATTATTGACAATATTTTGGATATTAAACTTAGATATCCTACCTAACTCTGTTTTAGAGGGGTTAATCAGTCTGGTTGGCAATTTATTTTCAAAATTTGGTTTATGATCCTTAAATAGAATGTAAGCTTCTTTCTTTTTAAATTTTCCTAACCTATCCTCAATTTGCAATCTACTAGCAAAATTAGAAGTATCCTTAATTATTTGTTCAATAGTATTATTATAGTCTATTTTATAATTATTTGTAATTTTGCTCTTTAAAATTTCTTGATATTTAGAGGGTTTAATTTTATATATATTTTTTGATTTATCTGACTTCACCCATATATAATTAGACTTTTTTACTTCCTTTATATCTTGGCTTAATTTCATTTGAAAATTATTACGTACCTTCTTAAATTTAACCATTTTAATTAATTTAAATAAGTCCGTTTCAAAGGAAGGTCTAGGAAGAGATTTGTATTTCTTGAAAAATAAATGAATAAATTCAAAAAATACAAATCTCTTCGTGGACCTTCCTATTTTAAAATATACCCTTATTCTTTGTTTGGGCCTACAACAATGATCTTGATACACACACACACACACACATATATATATATATATATATATATATATATATATATATATGTATGTGTGTGTGTGTGTGTGTGTGTGTGTGTGTGTGTGTGTGTGTTATATGCGTATATATAAATTTGATAGAAAAAATTGACTTAATATAACATAACACACACACACACACATATATATATATATATATATGTGTGTGTGTGTGTGTGTGTGTGTGTGTGTGTGTGTGTGTGTGAAATGTTATGTTATATTAAGTCAATTTTTTCTATCAAATTTATATATACGCATATAACACACGCATATTCATATTTGTTTGTTTGGTTACATATATGAATATTTTACAGACACACACACAGACACACAGACACATATATATATATATATATATATATATATATATATATATATATATATATATATATATGCGAGTGAACATTTTAATTTAAATTTAAATTTTTGCCATAAATTTTCAAACTGATGGAGATCTGCATTCCTTACGACCCATGTTATTGAGATGATATGCCTTTCCTGAAGAAGCGATTTAACACACTTTCGTAAGAGACAATATGTATTATCTTCCTGAAAATGACTCTGCTAAACTTTTTTTCTATCGCGAGAAGGTGAAAAGTGAGCAAAGTGGTAATATTCACCTATGTCTTGACCTGTCTTTTTTCCCTAGTCTTTGGGATAATATGCAATCCCATATCAGAAACGACTGGGGCGATCTTAAAATCATGAAAGTCAACTTATAACTTCACCGTCATTCCACCCACAGACACCCCTTCTCCGTAGCTTATTGTAGTCTTTTTTTTTCATTTCTTTAGTGCAGGTTGTTATTTATTTTTTCTTCATTCAGCTGATTTCTAACAGTTCTCTCTGAGACATTGAGTCTGGTTTCTTTTGCCCTTATTTATTTCCTGTTTTGTTTTCCGTTTTCTAATTTCGAACCTTATTGGGTTCACTGTGTTTTCCCTTCAAAACCTTCCTTTTTTTTTACCTTACACCAATTTTTCTCGAACTCACTGTGTAAAACCATCATCTTTTTCTATACTCTGATTTGTGTGCCCTTCTTGAAAGACTTTTGTTATACTTTCTATTGTTTCAATTTAGAGTTTTCTTGTTAGAGCAAATTTTCCTTCAGTTAAACATGTCTAGCAGCATGTCGATATACACAATAACTCTTTTTTTAACCACTAAGTAATTTGCATATTAAAACTTATTCTGGTAATTCTTTTGTCTTTTTTTTTCTTTTTTCTTTCTTGGAAATGCAATCTAAACGATGTTTACATTATTATTCCCTCAGCTTTGGGAAACCATCATCATCATTATCATCATCCTTATCATCAAGGCCAGCCGACAACACAGATTGTCTTGACTCTCTCCCACTATACGTCCCTATTGGCCATCACTCTATGACTTCACAATTATTAATGTAATAAGTCACGTATAACATGCATTCGTCTATAATACGCACACTAATTTCCAGTTACGGATTTCTGGAAGAAAAATCTCTCGAATATAATACTGTGACTATGTGGAATTCGTAGCGACTAAATTTGAATGTCGTTTGTTCAATTTTTTATCTGGTTTATATCAGCTAAAAATAGGAATTTATGTAGTTTTTATAATATTTTGAATCACAAAATTTCCTGTTCCCACAAAAATATAATAAGATTTTGGCGAAAATAAGATCGCGATCGAAGAAACAAATGTTTTATATTGACCTCCAACCCAGCCGGGCTGTCAAAACAGGAAATGCACCTATGTAAATAACAGGTGAATCCGGTCGAGTAATATCAGGATATTATAACCTTGACAGTGGACAGGTTGAATGTGTGCGATTTGTGACGCCCACAAGAAGAAGGTGGTCGTTGAACTATTATATAACTCAGTGCACTGGAAGTTCAATCAGTTGGAGATCAGACGAGTTGGAGAGAAGATACTGGATTGAGGAATATGTCCCAGAGAGCCAGGGCCCCCAGGCCCCCGGTTGAGTAGTCCAGGAAAACGGGAAAAAAACACTGTTGTAGCCATAGGAGTGGGGGTCAATATGTTGCAGTTTTGTTCGGTACCCAACTCCCTCTCACACACAACCCTTTCAATAAAGTGAGAGGTATATTTTTCTAAAGAACTGTGTCGCTCGTCTTTATTGTGCCGTGGTAATGATTATGCATGCATCTGCATATGAGTATGCAACACAAATTATATACAAACATGCATTCCAGGGGCTATTTCCGTGAAGTGGCAGAAAACAAAAGTGTTTGTCACAGATTTGTTAGTTTGAAAAATGAATGTCACTTACTTTCGTTCATGCTGTCCTGAATATGATGATACATGTAAACGGGAAAAAAAAAGTTAATATTTTGTTCTTATATATAATACACTCCGTTAACTTTTGGACAGAAAAATCTTGAAAAATAGTACGTCTAATACACATATAATTATGGTATACTTTTATTTTTCTTGATCTAGAAAAGTATGTCACTAATGTAGAGTTTAATTTATTTTTTTAGAATATATTTCGGGAAGAAAAATGCCGAGATAGTAAAGCGGGAGTTACTTTGCTGAAGAAAGAGGAAATTGATGTTTATGGTTTTTTCACCTCAGAAAGAAAAAGAAAACTTCTCTGATGTTTATTTATTTATTTATCTTATGTTTTTTGTATGTGTTCAAAAAAAAAATCGGAGTCGTCTGCCATTAAGAACTGAAGACTGAGATTTTTTCCTCCCTGAGTGGAACATTTTTTTTTTTTCTTGGAACATTTATATACTTTCGAATGTTATTATTTAATTTTACGTTTTCTTCATATGTTGAAATAAATTGTTTAATGAAATAATTATTTCAACTTATATCGTCTTCTCAATTTTTTCGAGTTTTAATGCTTGTTAAAATTGAACGTTTTATGAACTAAGTCTGTCCAATTTATTTCGTATTTTCCTGGATATTTTTTCCTGAAGAACGATTGGTTTGCTGACTTTGTTACTAGATGGGCTACGATGATTACTTAAAGAAAAGGTTAGAAGTTTTGCGATTTTAAGTTCAAGCTAAATCACTTCACTGTGAGTTCGAACTCCAGTCAAAGTAAAACGTTCATTTTCGGACAAATACTCTTGGGAAAGGTATGAACCACTCGATCGACCTCCCTCCAGTTATGGTTGAAATATTACCACTACTATCCTTCAACAAGAATATTTTTGGCATTAAATAACTCACGAGGTTTGAGTTTGAGTTTGAGTCTGAGTTTTGTTTAACGGCATATCAACCCCTGTGGGTCATTTAATGCCAAAAAGGTTATTTTGAATTTCAGTCATTAAAGTAGCAGTTCTATATAGATGTTTGGTTATATCTTGCTGAAAAAGTTGCTTTCTTTTAGAAAATTAAAAATGTTTTCAGGGTTTGTATTCTTAAAGATGTCCCTCAGGTTTCTTGCTTGATAGTACTTGGTACGGATATGTTTAAGGTTGTTACAATTTAGAAGGATATGTTTGGTTGTGAGTTGTACTTTGCATGATGGGCACACTGGGGCATCCTCCCCTTTTAACAGGTGTGAATGAGTAATGTGGGTGTGCCCAATACGCAATCTGGCAAGTATTACTTCTTCTCTTCTGATGCTTCTGTAGCCTGTTGGCCACTCTCCGATAGCTTATTGTATTTCATGGAGTTTGTTTTGGGTCTGATTGTCCCATGATTTCTGCCATTTGTCTGATATAAATTTCTTTATGGTTGGTTTTAGATCTGTATATGGGATTTTTGATTTGCACATATTAATTTGAAGAGCTTTTTTTGCAGCTTTGTCTGCTTTTTCATTTCCTTGGATGCCAATGTGACTTGGTATCCAGGTGAATATGATGTTATTATTTTTAGAGAGGGTGTTTAGTTTGTTTAGGAGCTTTGTGATCAAGGGGGATGATGTATCTCTGTTCTGTAGTGCTAGTAGGACTGATTTGGATTGTGTATATGATAAATTTGGAAGCTTTATGATTTGCTATGATATTCATAGCTAGATCAATGGCTGTGGTTTCTGCACTGTAAATTGAAGCTTCATTAGGTAGGCGTTTTAGGGTTTCTTTTTTTTGAGAAATAGCAGCACAACCTACTTTTTTTCCTTGTTTGGATCCGTCTGTATAGATGTGATAGTGATATGGGAACTTATTTTGTATTTTTATGAGTTTTAATATGCCATTAAACAAAGAAACCAAACCAAAACAAACCAAATTTTCATTATAAAACGAAATGCAGTTTCTTCCAGGCAGCGGTCGTATCGATACTGCTGTATGGATGCACTACTTGGACGCTAACAAAACGGCTGGAGAAGAAGATAGACGGCAATTACACAAGAATGCTGCGAGCAATATTGAACAAGTCCTGGCTGTAGCACCACCGCAAGGCACCAACTATGCGGCCACCTGCCTCCCATCACGAAAACTATCCAAGTTAGACGAACCAAACATGCAGGACACTTCTGGAAAAACAGAGACGAGCTCATAAGTGATGTACTCCTATAGACCCCCACATATGGCCGAGCAAAAGCAGGACGACCAGCTCGAACATACATTCAGCAGCTATGTGAGGATACGGGATGTAGCTCTGAAGACCTGCCAGAGGCGATGACCGATAGGGAGAATTGGTGAGAGAGGGTCAGGGATATCCGTGCTGGCGGCACGACATGATGATGATAATGATGATAAATGAAGTTATTACCTAATCTGAGCTTACTGGTGGCGCAAGTTCAGAAGTATAGACCACCAAATGAAAATCGAATTCCCTAACAATTCTCTGATTATTTAGCTTGCTGAACATTAAACCACATGAAGCACCCTAGGCGTATAAGAACATGTAAAATTCTTCTTTTGTTGGTCCAAAAAGAAAGAAAGTAAATATTTTAAAATGAATATGTCCACTAAGAAATTTATATTTTTAAGAATAATTTATTCCGTACTTACTTGTTGATTTCATCAGAGAACATTTAATAATTTACTAGGCTTTTTGATTAGATGTAGCACAAGGCCATATGAATAGGTCACTCAGTGAGACTCGAACTCACTCTTGTAGGTTTGCAAGTCGAATGTTTTTTTCAGGTTTTCTATCGGTTTATTTAGAGGTCACTGGATTGTGTTATATTTATTGTAGGGGTTGGTTCTTTCTTTCTCTTCTTCTTCCTCTCTTTCTCAGAGTGTGTCTCCTGTTCTCCCATGAGGGTACATTTTTATTTTCACAAATAGTCGACCCAGCAAAATTGGCATATCATAGCGATATCTTAATTAGAGCAATACTGTTAAAATACTGTAACATAATAGAATAATTTTCAGTTCAACTCGCAGCAGAATATTCATTTTGTAGTGTTTTGCTTTGCAGTTAACGTCCTTTTACCAACCTTTGGGCAAAGCTTAATATACGCTGAATGTATCTCCACTCCCAAAATAGGAAAGTCCCGAGTATTAAACGGTATTTGATTGCGAGGCTCCAGTTCTGATGATTAGAGTAATGTGTAGTAGCCCTTCATCACCATTACTCCCAGATCCACTCTGATTTGGAGTGGTGGAACATATTATGATCTTTTCTATTGGCCGAAAAGATCAGTTTAAAACTTATTCCTATTCGATAAGACCAGGTGCAAATAAAAAAAAACTCTATAGAAAGAATTACACAAGAAATATAAATATCAACTCTTAGTAACGTCAATTCCCTAACCTCTCAGCATGAAATAACTCAAGACGGGTTTTCAAGTCATTAAACTCAATCAATCAATATTTTCTTATAATCCAAAACCTCGATATAACGGAGATAACAATTATATGCAAATAAGCATTAATATTTCCTAAAAAGAAGCATCAATGTCATCATGGACCGTTATTACAACAGTTTTTATTTATATGTATGTATGTATGTAGCTGGTATCCTTAAAAACATCACATAATAGCGAGATTTTTTTAGACCAGTACATTTAAGATGCTTTTAGCTTGAGAATAAATAAGTTATCAGTTAAATTTGCCCCTAGATTAAAATTTTGTAAATTATGATTTTATGCTTGATGGCAACTAGTTCTCGATATTAAGAATATACTAATTATGTATTTGTTCCAATATAAGAAGCATGAATATCATTATGTGCCGCTGTGACACATGAACACAAGAGATACGCTTGGCGTAACGGTTTTGGCTGTAGGAAATAGAACCAGCAGTTAGAGTTCAAATCCTGGATGTTTACATTTCAATTTGCGATAATATTCTTGCGAATAGCAAGAATCCATTTATTCTCTCTTTCCAGCTATGGGTAAATAGTTTGGCCTTGGTAAAACAACCTATCAAGGAAAAGGAAAATTCTGAATTCAAACCAGCTTTTCTCCGCTAAAAATTAACCCTGTGTCATATTCAAACCCTGGTGGGGGTGGGGTAAATACCCTTGGACCAGTGACTTCATGAGTTGTCTTGTTAAGTATAAATGTTTCATTAAAAAACGTCTGAACATAAAAATATAATAAATTAGTTAGAATATTTTTTGAATAAAATTTAAACCATTGTACAGGTTAGCATCAGCTTTGAAAATGTCATTTACAAAAAAAAAAAAAAATGAAAATGAAAATAAAAATAAAATAAAAAATAAAAACAATAATCAATAAGATTTAATCTTGTGTGGTTCCAAGATTGCTGTGTGGAGCTTTTAAGATGTCACCACAAGAGTACCATGAAAATAATTATATGATTTACGATGTTGACTGTGTTTTCGAAAGGATGAGAATTCTCTAGACAATGCTTATTGTTGGGTACAACGTTCTCCATCAACTGAGAATGAAAATAAATAACCAAATCATGAAAGAAAGAATCAAACAGGTGTTATTTATTATTTCTATTAATTTCTTTATTTGTGTTTTTTATTTGTTATCAAATCAAAATTGCCATACGTCGTTCAGTGGGAAGATACAGAACGAATTCAAAAGCTTAATGTGTTGATTCCTCCTTCATGGTACCAATTCCATGATATGAAATAATCCTACGGTTGTGCCTTGTAGTCTCTAATATAGTAATAAGATATTTCTGTGAGAAGCAATTCTCACCTATTGTCGGAGCAGTTAGTTATTCTATGAGATCTTTGAAAATGAAAAAATAGACATGTTCAAAGAAATTAAGTGGTTAGCTGAGCATAATTAACGAGGACAGAATTTATTAACCCAACCTCAGAAGCTGGATGTGACACAAGATAGTACTGCTTTGAATTCGGAGTTTTCTTTCACAAGGCTGAAGAAAATAGTTGAGCAGACTCTTTGCTATTTTACTCATAGTTGGGACGGCTTCATGCCATTTCCAAGGACATTAACGTGAAGTGAAACTCATTCAACTTCGTCTAGGATTTGAACTCTAGTCACTGGTTCCATATTCTACAACAATAACTGTTACGCTTAGAGTACCTCTATCAACAAGGATAGTTATTGTCAGTTTTTAAACCAGTAATTAGTGATAGGATGATAGCAGTGAGGTGGGTCATGAACGAATTCAAGAGACTTGAAATTCAACAGTCAATTTTCCATTTGAAGATGAATATCTGAATATCCTCTTTTAATAGGGTGTGAAGTTTCTTTTAAAGACCTCAACGTCTCAGGGCAGTGCCAAGTGCAACTTTAGTCAAATTTCGAGAGTAATTCCGAATGCAACCTCAATCGAGTTTTATACTCCTTTCTGGTTGGTACTCCGTATTTTCATTTACGAAGGAAATTTGGCAGAAAGGTCCTTGAAAGGTTTCACGAAAAGTCTAACAGTAGATTGGAGATACCGCTTGACACGACACTTGTTTATTTAAAAGAGTCAATCAGCTTGTTACGGGAAAGCGACAAGTCATGACCTAAATTTCAGGGTTCAGCAAAATTTCCCCTTTTTGGGTTATTGTTCGTCAAATTT
Organism: Sepioteuthis lessoniana; assembly: GCA_963585895.1. Classification (NCBI taxonomy): domain Eukaryota; kingdom Metazoa; phylum Mollusca; class Cephalopoda; order Myopsida; family Loliginidae; genus Sepioteuthis; species Sepioteuthis lessoniana. The sequence goes on along the minus strand of CAUZXS010004358.1, from coordinate 58,933 downwards.
TTCTCTCTACGTTTGGGACTTGTCCAAGGAGAAGTATTACATACTGGCAGAAGAAAAGGCAATAACACTTACAGTATAAAAATACACTCTCTTCTTTATTACGAAATCGTAGGGAAATTAATAATGACAGAGGGAGAGAGTCATAGAGACAAGGAACCACTAAGATTTAGTCAAGGTTGAGATACAAGAAAGCCTTATTTCTTCGTGCTTCTTTTACGGGACACTGATACAGGGCAGTCTTTCAACTTGGGGTTGTCTGCCCACCAAGCGCACAGACGGGGTGCTCTTTAATCTGTCTAACTATGCTGACTGCCGACCGCTAAGGGTTGAAAGCTTCCGTCGATATATATTTTTCCGACGCCTACACAGTCTTTATTTCGGTGTCCCACATACGCAATTCACGTGGAATTTCCTCTGTCATCTGTTTACCATATCCTGTTTTGAAATTCTCAAACTAACCCGCATGTCAAAGGCCAATAAGTAACTGAAGCTGTAGCTTCGGCAATAAAATGGCTGTTTTTTTTTCTGCGACTATGTGCCTTACTTCTTTCCTGGTGTGAAGAATCTCATGTTGCTCAATCGGCTGGGGCTGTTGAATACTCCAACTTCTTCTCTGCAGCGGAGTAAAATTCCCCTAACGAGGGTCCTGTGGCCCAGTAGGTTGGGGCTGTACAATTCACCGGCTGCTTCTCTTCAGAAAAGTAAGAACCTCTCCCAACGAGTGTCCTGAATATGATACTACACAATCTTATGATGAGGTTTCAGTAATGCCGGAGCTTTGGGAAAAGTGGAGTATCCCTTCCTTCCATGGCTTCCATGTCCACTTTCCCCCGGAGTGGTAGCACTTGATAGGGTTATAGCTATGGGTCAAATAGAACTAAACTGTGTACTTAATGCTAAACTGAATTGCTTGAAATAGAACTGTTTTCAAATTAAAACGGTGTACTTCTGCTAAACTTGACTGTTTGAAATAGTATTGTTTTTAAATAGAACTACACTGTGTAATTAACTAAACTGAATTGTTTGAAATAGAACTCTTTTTGATATCTAAACTGTGTACTTATGCTGAACTGAATTGTTTGAAATAGAACTGTTTTGACATTTAATTGCTTATAAACAAAAACTTTACTCATTCTAAACTGAATAGTTTGAAAGTTAATTAGGCGTTAAATGATCCAAAAGGGTTGATACACCGGAAAACAAAACAACCAACCAACCAACCAACCAACAATATCACTGTCATCTTTTCATTTAGTCTATGTCTCGCTGTCTTTTCCAGCTTTATTCGAGACACTCGGAACTCTATGTAGGTTTAATCTTGTATAAGTATATAATCACTTTAATTTATTATATTCATAACATTTTCTGTTTTATGCTGGAAAATGAGAAATAAAAAAAATTAGTTGCAAAAGGGTTAAAAAGGGATTCATTAAATAAGTTTCCAGACGTTTTTCGTATGGGCACTTTTATTGATAGTACACACATAAATCTCTAGTCCTCTTCGAAGTAAAATCCTCCGGCTGCAATGCATTTGTTGTACCGTTCCAACAACTTCTGGAACGCCCCATGGAAGTCCTCTTGTGTCAGCGTGTCAATGACCTTCGTCACAGCCTATTTCCTCACCTCAATTGTCTCATAACGACAGCCTCTGAGCTTTGGGAATAACCAAAAGTAACAGGGAGTAAGGTCTGGACTATAGGGAGGGTGAGGAACTGTCTTGATGCCCATCTTGGTCAAATAGTCTCTGACAAGGATGAATTTGTGGACTGGTGGATATGCCACTGACCCGATTTGATGAGTGCTGGCCTCTTCCGACGGAATCTCTTCCTGAACTCCCTTAAAATCTCAACATAGTGTTCCTTGTCGACTGTCTGTCCAATGGGAACCCAGAGCATGTAGATCAAGCCAGTGCTTTCAAAAAAAAAAAATTATCAAAAGGTTGTGGGTGGATTTGCTCTGTCTGGTTTTCTTGAGTCTGGGAGAGTCAGCATGCTTCCACTGCGAACTCTGTCTCTTGATCTCTTGGTCATAGCAGTCGATCCAGCTTTCATCGCAGGTCACCAGAGCATCAAGAACTGCGGGATCTGAATTGATCAGCTCGACCATCTCCCGGCTGTCATGACAACGTCTTTCTTTCTGATCTTCTCTGAGCACCCTTGGGACAAACTTTGCGAAAATCTTCCGCATCTTCAGTTCCTCGCGAATAATTGAGTGTACAGTCCGACACTTACATCAAACTGTACATTTATTGTCTCTATAGACACACGACAGTCCTTATCCATGAAATTCTTTATTTGGCCAATCAACTCTGGTGTTCTGACATCCTTACTCCTCCCACACCACTCATCATCCCTCACAGACTCCGTGCCTTCCTTGAATATCTTATGCTACTCAAAAACTCGATTCATGCAAGATAGTCTAAAAGCACTCTGAAGCATTCTGTACGTTTCTGTTGCATTTTTTCCAACTTTAAAACAGAATTTTATTGCATATCGTTCTTCTAAAGTGTCCTCACGTCCAGATTGCATTTTTGAAATTCACCAGCTGTGACACTCAGGCTTTAGTAGGATATATTCCAATTGCTGTTGTAGCTGTTCATTTGAACCTGAAATCATAAACATTGTTTAGTCATCTCATAAAATGTATAGCACTAACACACTGAATTTTCAAGAGTCTACGACAGTTGTTAATGCCTTTACAAAAGAAGTCTGGAAATTTATTTTAATGCACCTCGAATATAAAATGTGACAACCTTCGACAAACACTGAAATCAGCTTTATCATATTGCTGTGTTTTCAAGGGTCATTTTGAAAATAATCGCTGATGTTATAAATGTTCTAATCGTAATTAAGAGTTGGTTCAACAGTTTTAAATTAAAGCAAAGTTTAAAATGCCCGAAACAATTGGTTTATGTTCACAAGAAAAACAATAAGATTCAACAGGGAGAAAACTTATAACTATGGTATGATAATGTTTAAATAATCGCAAAACGGATTGACTAACTTCCACAAATCAATGGCTAAGAAAGAAAATACTCAGCAAATTCTTACGAGAGTGAAATAAACACATGGATACGTTTTACTTTTTTTCCAACAATGGAAAATCAATGTGATTTTTGAAAGAAGGAAAAAGTGTACTTTTAAGATAATTAACACCAGAAATAAAGTTAACATATTCCGTATGAAATTGATATCTCTTAGTAGTTCAAAGTCTATATTCTTTGTAAATTCTTTAATTTCATGGAAATATGAATAGTTTCTTAGTTGTGAAAGGTTTACTGCTGTTATTTCCAAATCCTTACTCTTAACGGATAAACTTAGTTGATTGATTTTAAAGGCATGATAACCTGTATGGGGTTATTCTATACCTCAAAGTTTGGGAATTGCGTTCACTGTACGTTTATATCAGCATTATTCGTGAAATTTCCAACGATTATTTTTCGCAGTTATATGGTATCAAGTATTCATATTAAATACAAATAATTTTCAAAAAGATGGAACCTTGAATCTAACCTGGGAATAAGAGCTCCAGAAAGCGAGCCTCACTGCCAGATACAGATTTATGTCATTCGGAGAACAACCTTTTTGTAGGGAGGGGTCTTATCTCTTTGATGAGGATACCGTCGGCGTATTCTAAACCTTGACAAGGGTACAGTATCCTCTTTGAATACAACAAGCCCAAGAATGTGTGATAATTGTGAGTATATAAAGTGCATCGATAAATATTCTGATGCCTTCTCATTTTCGATAACATTGTACCTTAGATTTCATTCTTTACAAAGTTGCCACGAAGATATTAATATTCTGTATATGTTGTTTTTGTTTTTTTAACCTATATTCACGGTAGTGTAGTATGTACAGATTTTGTATTTAATTGTAGTGAAAATCAATAATACCATTTTGGGAGTCAAATTAATTTTAAATAAGGCAAAGAAAAAAATCAACTTCAGAAAACAATTCTGCTTAAGCATTGAGAGTGTCTATATAAAAGGTCTTTTCAAAAATGCTATCTCATTTGAGATGTACGGAGTGTTTTAGTTTGATTTGGTTTGGTTTTATGGCAAATCAACCATTGTAGGTTATTTAATACCAAATCCAGTGAAAACATATATATGAAATATGTATGATTTGTAAACACATTTTCTTGATAACGTTTTTAAAAGAGCCTAAGCTCATTCTTTTATACACAGTTAATCGGTTCCAAGTATTGTCATGTATCACTAACAATTCAATTAAACTTCAGTCATTTCTTTACACACAGTTAGATGATCAAGCTGTTCTATTTCTAACAATTCAGTTTAGTATAAGGCATTTGTGTGCACTCAGTTCTTTTTTACCCATTGATAGGACGCTATTACGGTCTACCACGACGGGCCATAGTAGACCTGGAGGTAATGACAATAAAGGGGTACTCCTCATTCCCCAAAACTCCCGAATTACTGGAGCTGCACCATCAAATTGTTAAATGTCATAATGAGGACACTCGTTGTAGGGTGGGGGCTTACCGCTCTGCGGTGATGTAATTGGGGTATTGTACAGACTCAGATGACTGGACCAGGATGTTTTAGAAAAACCTAAATCCTTTTGTAGTCTAATAACTTGACCAATTTTCCTTCAAATTATTTTAAATTTTAACAGCATAAGTCAAACCAACTCGGAGTTTTAAGTGTATCGTTTAAATGCCTTCTATAAATGGAGAGAACTTTAAGTGTATCGTTTAAATGCCTTTTTTTTTAACTAATGAATTGCATTTCTATAAATGGAGAGAAAAAACCATAAAACATAGAACTTTAAGTGCAACGTTTAAATGCCTTTTTTCTAACTAAAGAATTGCATTTCTATAAATGGAGAGAAAAAACCCATAAAACATAGAACTTTAAGTGCAACGTTTAAATGCCTTTTTTTTACTAATGAATTGCATTTCTATAAATAGAGAGAAAAAACCATAAAACATAGAACTTTAAGTGTATCGTTTAAATGCCTTTTTTTAAACTAATGAATTGCATTTCTATAAATAGAGAGAAAAAACCCATTAAACATAGAACTTTAAGTGTATCGTTTAAATGCCTTTTTTTTACTAATGAATTGCATTTCTATAAATAGAGAGAAAAAACCCATTAAACATAGAACTTTAAGTGTATCGTTTAAATGCCTTTTTTTAAACTAATGAATTGCATTTCTATAAATAGAGAGAAAAAACCCATTAAACATAGAACTTTAAGTGTAACGTTTAAATGCCTTTTTTTTACTAATGAATTGCATTTCTATAAATAGAGAGAAAAAACCCATTAAACATAGAACTTTAAGTGTATCGTTTAAATGCCTTTTTTTTACTAATGAATTGCATTTCTATAAATGGAGAGAAAAACCCCATAAAACATAGAACTTTAAGTGTAACGTTTAAATGCCTTTTTTTTACTAATGAATTGCATTTCTATAAATGGAGAGAAAAACCCCATAAAACATAGAACTTTAAGTGTAACGTTTAAATGCCTTTTTTTTACTAATGAATTGCATTTCTATAAATGGAGAGAAAAACCCCATAAAACATAGAACTTTAAGTGTAACGTTTAAATGCCTTTTTTTTACTAATGAATTGCATTTCTGTAAATGGAGAGAAAAAAACCATAAAATATAGAACTTTTCGCTGTTTGTATTCGTACTATTAAAATATTAGATCATTTGAATGTGATACTAAATTGGGAAATGATATTAACCTTTCTGAAACATACTGTATTTATTTACTTATCGAAAAAATATAATGTATTCATTTTAATCTCACTGCTTCTACTCACTTTATGAATATAATTTATAATTACATTTTAATCATAAGATATCATTCTTTGTACAATAGGAGCTCCATATATATGGATAAAGGGGAAGACACTTAAATATATCTTTCTATACTGAAATCAGAGTTTCGAAACACTATTCTAAACTTCAAGATATACAGAACACTTACCAATGAACCTGTAGGTGGTTAGAAGATTCCCGGTTCAAACCTAAATGTTGAAATAACTGGTAAATAACATATTACAACGAATACCCAAGGTATTCGACGTATTCTCAGCTCATTCGACAGAAGTGCTATTTAATTCAAGTGTAATGTCTAGAGCTTTTCAAATCATGACATTGAATTGAAAGAAGCCTTGTTCCGTAGTGGTTGGAAGCCGCAATCTGTTACTTGCAAATCCCTGCATCGTTTTTTAATTGATGTGGAAAGCCTATTGATAATATATCCAAATTACCTCATTCTATTGACATATGTGTAGTTAAACAGTTACCCGACAATCAGAAAATAAACAAACAAGCAAAGATGCTCCCTTCAAAATCGCTCCGATGTGTCATGTACCAAAACTCTAATGCAAGTCATGTCTGAATTTGCATATCAATCAAGCCAATACTGATTTTCTATCAAACAAAGCTTGTCATTCAAAACTATTCCATAGTTGAATTACCCTTTCGATAATTAATTTAACCAGCTAAAGGTTTTTCTTTAATTCAAAAGAATTATTTTCATGGGAACACATCTCAACCTCTCAACAGAGATCGTTTTGTTAATATTACTCGCTTTTGTATTATTCTTTTGTTTTGTTGCTTTTTTACGTGGGGAGATGGAGCTATTTTTGATCTGCTGCAACTAGAGTTGCGTTTGGCATAGTAGGACTGGAGAGGGTGGAGTGAGCACCAGGAGCTATAAAGCGAATCAAGCATAAAATAACACACTTAAATGTCAAGTATTTGGAGGGATACAACAGAGGGGTTTTGGTTTACTTATAACGGCAGGAGATAAGGGTTTTTTTTTAATTTTCGGATAACGAAAGTGTGACACTAGCGTACTTTTGTCCTGTATATCAGGTATTCGTTTTCTAGTCGTTCACGCTCAAGAAGATTTCAGACACTCGCTCTCTCTCTCTCTCTCTCTCTCTCTCTCTCTATATATATATATATATATATATATATATATATATATATATATAAAATAAAAGAAACTGCACAGTAAGCGGTGCTTAGAATACACCGAATCTATCCACTTGCCGAGAAGTAAAATACCATCCACAAAAAAGAGATGTTCTGGATATCACACATCACAGTTTTTGCATAAATAAAGCTGGCGACCTTAGTCGAGGGTAACCCGAAGGCCCCCTTTTCAATAGCTACAACACTTTCCTGTAGGAGAGGGCGCTACTCCATTCCCTGGATTACTCCACTTTGCCCTTGAACGTTACCTTATAGTGCTGAGTGCACGGCGGCATCAAGTACCATTTTTGAGTCTTTCGAATGACTCGACATGGAACTGAACACCGGTCTCACGGACCGTTGGTGAACACTCTACTCCTGAGGCCAATTGCCCGGTCAAGTGCGTGATATAATTCTGGCAGAGCATGTAGAAATCCTTAACATTATAAAAACGAGGTGCCCGTGGTGTAATGGTTATCGTCGTAGGAAATGGACACGGCGACACGAGTTCAAATCCTGAACGATACTGATTGCATTTCACATTGCACTAATAACCTTGCGAAAGGTATGTATCCAATTGTTCTTCCTCCAGTTATGGGTAAATAGTAGGGCAGACTGTGTTCTTCAGCCTTGGTGAAGCAACTAGTCTAGGAGAAGGAAAACTCTGAGTTCAAACCTGTTAAACTCCGCTTAAAAATTGACCTTATGTCATATCCTACCCGAGCGGAGGGGTTGGTAAATATGATAAAAACGAAATCTTGAAGTCCTTTACTTGAAGTTTTATATGGTGTACATGATCATCAGATATATATATATATATATATATATATATATATATATATATATATATATAAAGATAAATCAAAAGGAGAAAAGTTTGCAAAAAAAGGGGCTCACTTCCACTACAGCCAACAAGGATCGAATTTTGAAAGATATTAAAGTTTCTTGTCGTGTACATAATCATACCACGTCTTATGTATAGTCCCTTAGATATAGTTTTTTTTTAAATCATTGCTGCTTTTTTACAATATCATTAATTTAGTCTTTTATAGACACAGGATAATTTTGTGTTAATAGGATTCATCTGCCTCGAAAATTGTTTTAAATATAAACATCCATATTTACAGTGTCATTTGTCAATAAGTTACTACGGCATAGCTTTCTGTCATAAGTATACGTTTAGAAAACTAACTAAAGACATCCTCGTATAAGACTAGTACATCCATGTATTGCAATAGGTCAATAAGTCGACTTGAGAAATTTTAAATTAACGAGTTGAGCTTATACTTGAATGATAGAAAAAAAAAATTAATTCATCAAATCATTGACAGTCAAACGATAATAAAAATCTTTGCAGATAGACTGAATTTAACAATTACTTTTTACGCTTTAGTCCATGCAGATTTCTTAGCAGTTTATTTGCCAATATTGAAAACATAGTTTTTTTTTGGGGGGGGGTCTATTGGTGATGTGTGTGAGCAACTTTTTAAAAAATCAAACTGTGAACAAATAACAATTTCAAATGTTTTGTATGGATGTTTCTAATTTAGCCATTTCGTTTTTCTTTAAATTTTTGATATAAAACAGCAGTAAAAAATATAGTTTTTTTTTTAAAAAATGGCTTCAAGTTATCGAGTTTTCAATTTGAATTCTAGTGTGTAACCTATATTGACGCAATCGATAATATCATCACTTGTGGATGTTTCAACACCTGAATTCTCACGTTTTTATGCCATCAATTTAATCTTTGTAATGATTTCTAAAACAGATATTCTTGACTTTTTTTTATTTTATTATTTTTTATTTTAGTTGAACTCACTATGATTCGCTCTGTGTCATTTATCATTTAAATATCTTAGATTTTTCTGCTCATATTTCTTTTTTTTTTTTTCACTATCTTGGCGAGTAACTGCGCAATAGCTTCCGTCTAGAAAATATTAGAAGTTGCTGATGATCGTTGATGGGTTAAGATTACATTCAATCACGAAGGACATAATATAACAAACATCGAAATGAATAAATAAATAAGCCAATCAATAAAACGCCCACATCTTCAAAAATGTCACACATTACCGCCAAAATATTCCCATTTTTTCAGGTTGAAAGCATGACGTGAAAATAAACAGATGTTTAAAATGTCCTGAAGGTCATATAGATTTCTTGCATTATACATGACTAAATAGGGTAATTCACTTTTTTTAAAATTCAATGTTGTAGGTACATTCCGTTTCCACGCTTCTCTTATTGATCTCTCCCTCACCTCTCTCTCTCTCTCTATATATATATATATATATATATATATATATATATTGTGATTAAAATTTAACGCTAAATGGGATTTTTATCCCGAAATCTTTTTCATATAATGCACGAAATTGCAAAAAGCAATGACACAACAAAATTCAAGTATGAAATAATAATAATAATAATAATAATAATAATAATAATAATAATAATAATAATAATAATAATAATAATAATAATAATAGGCACAGCAGAGTTACTTTACATAGATCAACACATCCTAAACGAGAGAAAGACTAGACGGAAAAATATAGCTATGGCCTGGATCGACTACAAAAAGGCATATGATATGGTTCCAGGAAGCTGGATAATAAACTGTCTCAAAATGTAAAAATATCAGCTGAAGTCATAAATTTTATCGAGAAAATCGTGGAAACCTGGAGAGTGGAATTGACAACAGTTAGAAGAAGAAGCTTAGCTAAAGCAAAGATCCAAAGAAGTATTTCTCAAGGAGATGCACTTTCATCATTACTATTCATTATTGCAATGATGGCACTTAACCAAATACTCAGAAAATGCATTGCCGGATACAAACTTAGTAGATCGTAGGAAAAGATCAATCACCTAATGTACATGGATGACGTCAAACTTTGCAAAAAATGAAAAAGAACTGAAAACTCTAATACACGCAGTTAGAATATGTAGTCAGGACATAGGAATGGAATTTGGCATAGAAAAATGTGTCATGCTAGTAATGAAAAGTGGTAAACAAGTTCTAACTGGCGGAATGGAACTACCAAACCAAGACAAGCTTAGAACGCTCGGAGAGAAGGAAACCTACAAATACTTAGGCATCTTGGAGGATGACACCATCAAACAAATGGCGATGAAAGAATAATTAAGAGAGAATATATCGGGAGAACTAGAAAGCTACTCGAGACAAAACTATCTAACAGAAACCTTATCAAAGGAATAAATACCTGGGCTGTACACCTAGTTAGATATTCGGACTCTTTTTCAAATGGACCAGAGAAGAACTTAAGTAAATGGACCAAAGAACAAGAAAACTGATGACCATTACATCTCAGAAACGACATTGACTGACTATATGTATCAAGAAAGGAGAGATAAAGAGGATTTGATACCATTGAAGACAACGTTGACGCATCGATACTACGACTCGAGGACTTGATAGAAAAACATGAAGGAGGACTGTTTACAGCCATCAGAAACAATACCGACAACACGATGGACAGCAGAATGAAAATAAATAGGAAACAAAAATGGGAGGAAAAATAACTCTATGGACGTTTAAAACGACTAAAAAACAATATCTCACAAGAGAAAACCTGGACGTGGCTAAGAAAAGGAAACCTTAAGAGAGAAACAGAATCTCTCCTTGTAGCAGCCCAAAACAACGCCAGAAATTTAATTTGACCATACCAACAAATGGTATATGCACATCCCAGCAGCTATCCTGGAGAATGACACACATAAACTCCTATGGGACTTTGACATACAAACGGATCGCCTAATCTCGGACAGAAGAGCAGACCCTATAATAATTAACAAAAAAAAAAAAAAGAGAATTTGCAAATTTATCGACTTTTCTGTCCCGGCTGAGCACAGAATAAAACTGAAAGAATGTGAAAAGAAGGATTAATACCTCGAGCTTGCAAGGAAATTATTTAAAAACTATGGAACATGAAGGTGACAATTGTACCAATCATGATTAGTGCTTTTGGCAGAGTAACTAAAGGATTATTAAAGGGACTGGAGGACTTGGAGGTTGGAGGACGAGTGGAGACCATCCAAACTATGGTATGATTGAGAATGGCCAGAGAAGAGTCCTGGATACCTGTCACTCAGTCTCCTGCGAAAGATGATTTGGTAAAAATGATGATAAAAGCTCTCAATGAGTAAAAAAAGTAAGAATGGAGAAAAAAAAAACACCAGGCATTACCATTCGCAAGAAAATCCATCAAATTGTATGTATAGACTTCAAAATTTGTCCTTATTTTCACCATTTATAACTAAATTTGTATTTTTATTTTGCGAATTGCAATTAGGTCGTATTTAAGTTTTTTTTCTTTTTAGAAAAATGGAGCAAAATACTGATGATTTGGCTGAGAAGCACTATTGGTAACGGTATCTAAAAAAAGGGAAAAAGTGCTAGTAATATATATATATTTAATATAGAAAAAAAAAGGAAAGAAGAAATGTGTTCGTGGTCAGGTGACCAAATTTCAAAATAAATAACAGTAAAGTGGCTTCCATCGTTCGAATCAGAAGCTCAGTCCACTGGGGTCAACACACTTTGACTGGCTGTGGAGCAGATCAAGTGTGTCGTGACTTTAGTGGATAGTCGTTCAAGGTTACCTGAAATGAGTCCCAGGGAAGCCCAGAATTTGTGTCACGCAGCAAAGACCAACATTCCTTGGGGCTCTCACCTGCTTCAGAAGGGCTTTGTTTATCGTTTGGTGCCTGATATTTCATTTTTAGGGAAATACCGATGGGAACAATGACATTCTGGAGCCACCAAGCGTGTCTGCGTTACGGCCCTGTGTTGAGCTTCCACGTTAAAAGGGCTTTGCGCCACACATTGGTAAGGTGGGATACCAAACAAGAACAGAGTCAGAAGCGAAGACGAAACATTATGGAGAAAAAAAAAAAAAAAAAAAAAAAAAAACGCCACGTTATAACATTTCCAAGAAAACCCGACAAATTGTATGTATTGACAAACTAGTTCTACACGGTTGTTTTAGGAGCAGCCGTAGAAAAAGAGAGTATATGTAAAATATGGTGGAAATCTGGGAAGAATTCACAAGATTTCAGACCACAAGCCAAAGACACGCGGAACAAGTTTTGACGATAATAAAGAAGGTTTGGTTTTCTGACCTTGATTAATTAGAAACACACCTAAAAAGAATAGGGAATCAAGGCCACAATACCTTAATACAATAATTGACACACTAAATACTGAAAAACAAGAACATTCTAACAGAAATAAACCGCAAGGGAATAACAATTGAAATCCTATACACCCCAAAATACAGAACAAAGACTATCACCAGAAGTAAAAATGAACATTGCGATTATAAAGAAAATTATGTCAGAAAAATACTTGATACCATCGATAAGAAACCAAGACTGGAAAGCAGTCAAGGCAGAAATTCAGAAAATAAACGAATTATTGGCACATCTCTCAGCAAACACGGAATTAAACGAATCAATTTATGGAGGAGCGAAATTAGTCAGAGATAAAATCAGTATTCCCCTGAAGAACAAAAGTAAAACAAACAACTCGAAGAAATAAATCAGAAGGTCCTAGTGAAAGAAGGAAGACTAAAAAGATATACAGAGAGGATAAAACAATACAAAAGAAAACAGGATATTCTAAAACAACAAATAAGTTCATGTAGGGGAACATTGGACGAACACATACCAACAACCGAATTTCAATGAAATAAAACAATTTTGAAGAAAATAATGGGAACGAGAACATTACAAAAAAGCCGAATGGATAAGCAACATAGAAAATGAGGTACAAGGACTTGAAGAAGCACTAAGGCGAAAGTATACATCTATTCACTCTAAGCAACACTGAAAAAACTACTAATTGGAAAATGCCAGGCCATGATGGCATATATGGATACTGGTTTAAAGAATTCACTTCCATGCAACGACAGACTGGCTATCGAAATGAACCGATGCTTACAAGAAACAGAAATAATGGAATGGATGACTGAAGGAAAGACCAAATTGATCCAAAAAGACCTACAGATATGATTCCCCCAACAACTACACATCCATAACATGCTTACCTATGATGTGGAAAATACTAGCGGGACAAATAAGGGAGGAGATTTACTATTAGCTACTAAGCCACGGACTATTCCCCGAGGAACATGGCGGAATAAGAGAAACAAAAGATCTACTATACATTGATCAACACATCCTTAAGAAGAGGAAAACGAGACCAAAAAAATCTACTTATGGCATGGATTGACGACAAAAAGTCATATGATATGTCCCACATATCTGGAAAATAGACTGTCTCAAAATGTACAAGATAACCGGCGAAATCTTAAAGTTTATCGAGAATACCATGGAAAACTGGAGAGTGCAATAGAAAAAACTTAGCTGAGGGAAAATCCAGAGAGGTATCTTTCAGGGAGATATGATGTCACCATTACTATTTGTAATAGCGATGATGCCACTGATTCACATTCTTAGGAAATACACAGGCAGATACAAATTTTAAAAACCAACCACCTAATGGACGCAGATCGCATCAAATTGTTTGCTAAAAATGAAAAGGATCGCAAACCTTAATACAGGCAATGAGTAACGATATAGGGATGGAATTTGGCGTAGAAAAATATGCAATGCTCATAATAAAAAGTAAAGTAGTAAAATCTATAAGATAACAAGTTATTTCCTTGTTAATTGATACAAGTTTTAACTTTCTGATCAGGATTTGTTGATCTTTTGTTTTTTTAAAAACCACAAAGCATTTCATGGGTCTCATTTTCCTGGACATATTGCGCATATACCATGTGTCACATGGTCAAATTTTTATTATTTTTATTAGTTGCAGATTTTTTAGTTTTTTAGTAGACAAATTCACTTACATAGGAAGCAGCGTCGAATCAACCGAAAAGGAAATCGACACGAGGTTAACGAAGGCATGGACAGCTATCAATAGGCTATCGATTATATGAAAATCAGACCTAACCGATAAAATGAAACGCAGTTTCTTCCAAGCAGCGGTCGCATCGATACTGCTATATGGATGCACTACATGGACTCTAACAAAACGGCTGGAGAAGAAGCTAGACGGCAATTACACAAGAATGCTGCGAGCAATCTTGAACAAGTCTTGGCGGCAACACCCCACAAGACACCAACTATACGGCCACCTGCCTCCTATCTCGAAAACTATCCAAGTTAGACGAACCAGACATGCAGGACACTGCTGGAAAAGCAGGGACGAACTCATAAGTGATGTACTCTTATGGACCCCCACATATGGCCGAGCAAAAGCAGGACGACCAGCACGAACATACATACAGCAGCTATGTGAGGATACAGGATGTAGCCCAGAAGACCTGCCAGAGGCGATGAACGATAGGGCAAAGTGGCGAGAGAGGGTTAGGGATATCCGTGCTAGCGGCACAACATGATGATGATGATGATGATGATTTACAGTGTTTATAGTAGTATTGATTTTTCTTTTTAAATCTTGTTAAAAAAACTGACGTAATCTTGCATACATAATCTCTTAATATCTTTGGACACACGTGATGGTTAATGAGTAGGTCTTGAGTATTGAGTTATGTAATTATTGAGTGCTCCATAATGGGGCTTCCCCAGTCAGCTAGCTTCTCTACAGAGGGTTAAGGCCTCCCCCCGCAACAAGTGCCCTATATGTGACACTAAAAAATCTGATGGTAAGGTTCTAGCAACGATGGGGCTTTGAGGAATGTGAGGTGCCCCTTCATTGCCATTGCTCCCAGGACCACTCTAGCGAGGAATGGTAGCACCTAATAGGGTACTATCTATGAGTCAAATAGAACTAAACTCTGTACTTATGCTAAACAGAATGCTTGAAATAGAATTGTTTTAACATTTAAAATGCATACTTATGCTAAACTGATTTGTTTGAAAAAGAACTGTTTTTCCATTTAACTGTGTGTAAACAAAATACTTATCCTAAACTGAATTATTTAGAATAGAACTGTTTGACTAAACTGAATGTTTTTGACAGCTAAACTCTATACTTATCCTAAACTGAATTGTTTGAAATAGAACTGTTTATTTGTATAAGAATGGATTTGGCATTAAATAACATAGAAAGGTTGATATGCCATAAAACCCAAACAGATACATTTGTAGTGTTGTGCCCAACCTGAGTTCCACTTAAGTTGTTTTGTATTTGTGTTTTTATAGTTCAAGTGACATAGGATAATGCTTACCTTGTATCAACAAATTCATTGTTAGTGAGCCTCTTCCTCCCTGGGTATCTGATATTTATTACCAGGTACAAACTAAGCAGAGATTAGTAAATGTCAAAACTACTTCATAAAGTGCGTTCATCCGTGAATCTACTTCAGCTTTGTTCCTTTTTCAAAGTGGAGCTCTGCAGACATACCTAAACTGGGCCGAGGGAGAATAGCCATGGAGAGTAGTTAATATTTTGGGCCCTTTCCATGTGTATGTCCTTGGACTCTGTCATCAAGCTAACAACATGTCAAATTTTTTTCCCGAGATTAGGTATTGACCGGGCCATTGGCCTAATATGTAGAGTGTTCGCCAATGGTCCGGGAGACCGGGGTTCAATCCCAGGTCAAGTTATACCAAAGACTAAAAAAATGGTACTTGATGCCGCCTTGCTTAATACTCAGCAATTTAAGGTAAGGATCAAGGGTAAAGTGGAGCAATCTAGGGAAAGAAGTAGCGTCCTCCCTTACACCTCAGTGTAGTAGCTATTGAAAAGGGAGTCTTCGGGTCACCCTCAACGAAGGTCGCCAACTTTACTTACTTAGGAATTGAAAAAAAATTGAATATCCTGTTGTGTCTGTTAATAGAGACAACTATTTCAGATAAAAATTTAAAAAAAAACAATAGTCTTCACAATACTTCATACTCCGGGAACACATGTATATATTGTTGATCAGTTTGAAGGCAGAATAAGTTTGTAAACTTTCTTTTGTTTAATGGCATATCAACCTTTAAAAGTTATTAATGCCAGAGACATACTTGTAAAAAGTCCGTAAGGATACTATTTTAGCAATCGCTGCAAGGTCGATAAGGGGGTTCATACATTTTCTAATGATATATGTCGAAAAGTAAATGTAAAAGCGTTACTGGAGTTCGAACTCGTTTCTTACGACGTTATAGTTTTAAACTTTTGTCACTACACCACTGAGATTTCCTAATTAGTCGGTACAAAATCGAAATTGGAAATTATACGTGCAACTTTGAAACACAGAGTAGAACAATTCATAATTGAAGAAAATAAAATCACGTTTTGTTCCCTTCTACCTGGGCTATGAGAAAAGTGTCTTTGTTCAGTTAAACGCAAAACTGAAAAAATAGAAGTGAAATACATAGGAGCAGAATGTATCAGTTTAATCCAAGAACAGCAATAAGTTACCTTTATTACATTTGTTATCATGACAGGTCAGCCGAAAAAAGGTTGCTTCTCAACCCACTCAACATCGAGCTGGGGAAGCAGTTGCTAAGTGGGGTGGTGATGGAACCCACCCAATCTTCTCTGATGACTTTTTCAATAAAAACAGGAAGCTTGTTTGCTGGCATCAGAACACTATGTCACGTACCAAATCACTCAATATTGTCAGCCCAACCAAAGTTTTAAAGTCTTTTACTGTCAAATCAGTCGACAGATATAAATTCTTGGCGCTTCGAGTGGTGTAATGGTTAGTGAGCTAGACAATGATACTCATTGAGTGACTCCGGACTTTTCCCAAACTAAACTATGTGACTTACTACTACTTTTAAACTTTTTGAACTAATGTATGTCTTTCTTGTAGCTGAGAAAAAGAAAAATATCGTTTTCCAAAAGGTTTTCTTGGTGTTTTTAATGCAGCAAGATCAGAAGTCCCGTAAGTAAAGATTTCATAACTCCAATGATTAACGTGTTAAACCCTTCAATATAACAATGAATGCTTGTTTATATATATATATATATATATATATATATATATATATATATATATATATATATATATATATATATATACTAATTCTTGTAAAATTCCTATGATAAAAATGAATGTTTCAATGAGTGAGCGAAAATACTACTGTTGTAAATGAGTGTGTGGTGCAACTGATATGGCGTTTGCGTAGGGAGGGCACGGTTAAAGGTTCGAACCCGGGAATGATCGTAAAATTGGGATTAATATAATTCTTGAAGAAATTCGAGAATATCTTTGGCGTATGAAATGGTAATTTGAAAATGCTTATTCTGCCTTCAAACTGATCAACAATTTTCATTTCCTAAGATATGCATACTTGTGTCCACGAATTATGAGGTATTGTGAAACGATTGTTTTTATTTATATAATGCCAAATTAAAGATTATTATCTGAGTTTTCATGCCATTACCAGCTGGTTGGTGGTCTTCACAAGGGCGACGTATATTTTTTTTTCATTATTATTATTATTATTATTATTATTGTTGTTGTTGTTTTTGTTGTTGTTGCTGCTGCTGCTGTTGTTGTTGTTCTAAGAATGTAATTGAGTGGCATCATCGCTATTACAAATAGCAACAGTGAATCAAAGGTGCCTCTTTGGATTTTTACCTCCCCTTCACTTATGTCTTCCTCACGTTATTTTCACTTTCCAGTTTTCTATGGTTTTCATAATGAAGATAATGATTTTGTCAGATATTTTGTACATGTATCCAAGTTTACGGAAACATATCACTGGTCTTTTTCACCCCAGTAGTGACTTGTGGCTTCCACTAGATTCCGAGTGACAGTAATTCTCTTTTGTTCTTCCAGACTCTCCTCAGTATTCTATGTAAAATCAGCAGTGCTGTGGGCTGGAGAGTGTCAATTCTTCTTCCGATTCATACTTTTCTCAGTCACTTTTCCCAGCTTTTCAGAATTCCTCCGAGTGCTTCAACTAGGATTGGTATCACTGCAACCTTCATGTTCCAAAACATTTTAACTTCTCTTGCAAGGTCTAATAATTTCTCCAGTTTTTCACTTTCGTTTAATTTCATGTCATGGTCTGCTGGAACAGCGAAATCACTTTGCTGACAACTATATTATTATTATTTTACTCTCTTTCTCTCTCTCTCTCTCTCTCTCTCTCTCTCTCTCTCTCTCTCTCTCTCTCTCTCTTTCTGTGTGTGTGTGTGTGTGTGTGTGTGTATGGAAGTATATGTATCAGCGTTAGCTGATGGTTTTCCATTGGAGTCTAAGGAACAACAAGTCCCCTCAAGTCTCCCACATTATTCTCAGTATTCAGGCCGATCTTGATAAATTTGTAGTTTGGATGGTCTCTAACCCCCCCTAATTTCCAAGTCCTTCAGTCTCTGCACCAGTCATTTGATGACTGCTTCGAGCGCGCTAACTACAATTGTTTTCAACGTCACTTTCATGTTCGATAGTTTAAGCTCTCGAGCAAGGTCTACGTATTTATCTCTCTTTTTGATTTCCTTCAGTTTTACCCAGTTGTCAGTCAGAACAGCAAAATCCACAATTCGGCAGGTTCTCATTATTATTGTTATTATTCCTTTGTTTGGGTTTAATGATGTATCAACCTTTGTAGGCTATTTAATGTCAAATCCATTTTTATACAAATAAACGTTCAAATGGACGTGCAAAGGCAGGACGACCAGCGCAAACCTACATACAACAGCTTTGTACCGATACGTCATGTAGCCCTGAGGACCTGCCGAAAGCAATGAACAATAGGCAGGGGTGGCAAAGGAGGGTCAGAGATATCCGTGCAGACAGCGTGACATGATGATGATGATGATCTCAAACAATTCAGTTTAGCATAAGTACACAGTTTACTTATCAAAAATAATTCTACTTCAAGTTATTCAGTTTTTTCAAACTGTTCTAATTCAAACAATTCATTTTAGTATAAGTATACAGCTTTTGTTTACACACAGTTAAATAAAAAAAACGTTCTATTGCAAACAATTCAGTTGAGCATACAAAAACAGTTCCATTTCAAAGAATTCATAAGTACGTAGTTTAAATTTAAAAAAAAAAACAGTTCAATTTCAAGCAATTAAGTTTAGTCTAAGTATGCAGTTTAGCTTTATTTGAACCATAAATAAGACCCTATCAAGTGCTACCACTCCGGGACAGAGTGGACCTGGGAGCGCTGGCAATGAAAGCGTACTCCGCGTTTCCTAAACCCCCAGCATTACTGGAGCCCCATCCTCAGATTGCTTTGTGTCATTTTCAGGACACTTGTTGTGAGAGGGAGGTCTTAGCCCACTGCTGAGATGCAGTCGGTGTATTCTACAGCCCCCGCCGAATGGATATTATTATTATTATGATTATCATTATTATTATATTTCTTGTGAATCTGCTACGGTAGCTTAGACCGATGTTTTTTTTTTACTTGAGACTGAGTAGTAGCATGTTCCACATGTCTCCATACCCCTTCTAAATATCCTATCCGTTTTTTAGTTGTACTGTGGTTTGGATGGTTCCGGCTGATCGCGGGGTAAAACTGATGGAAGGCGAAAAGAGAGATAGATACCAAGACCTTGCAAGAGAACCGAAAAAACTATCGAATATGAAGGTGATGGTGATACCAATTATAATGGGTGCGTTCAGTATAGTCACCAAACGATAGGTAAAGTGACTGGAGGACTTTGAAAATTTGAGGATAAGTGGACATAATCCAAACAAAAGCATTGTTGAGAACGGCTAGAATACTAAAAAAACATGAAGAGACTTCCTGTCTCACTGATTCCAAAAGAAAACTCTCAGCAAACGCAGATATGAAAAACTCTCAAATAAGTCAAATAACGGTCCTCTAAAGCTTGATAAGGGATTGGAAGATCTGTAAATTGGAAAACGTGCATTACAAAGATCGGACAGAATCCTGAAAAGAGTCCTAGAGACTTGAGAAGACTTTGCGTCCATCAGTCTCCATTCAAGACTATCAGCAATTGCTTGTATAAAAAACTCTCAAATAAGTCAAATAATTAACGCATGCGGAAAACTAGAGCACAAAGACTCCAAGACAAAACATGACTTGGTGGGGAAGATTATCCACTGGGAATTCTTGGGGATTTTGCGATACAAATGGACCAATTAATCGCAGTCAGAAGAACAGACGTACTGATAATAATAAAAGAGAATCTACCGAGTGAAAATCAAAGAAAACGAAAACAGGGATAAGTACTTAGACCCTGCCAGAGAACAAAAATATTGAAAATAAAGATGACGGTGATACCAATTCTAGCTGGTGCACTTGGAACAGTCCTCTAAAACTTGATAAAGGAATTGGAAGATCTGTAAATTGGAAAACGTGCGAGATTATCCAAACTACAGCATTACTAAGATCGACCAGAACCCTGAAAAGAGTCCTGGAGATTGAGAAGACTTTACGTCCATCAGTCTCCATTGAAGACTATCAGTAATTGCTTGTATGAAAAACTCTCAAAATAATAATCATAATAATAATGTTATGCAGCGATTTAAAAATTCGAAAACGACATAGCAATGAAAGACAACAACACTGATATATAAAACTATTATCAGCTTCTTTTCTTTTCATTTTATTACGTAAAATTTAGGGATTGGTAAAGTAAGTGGAGGTCGAAGACGGCTGAGCTGCACCCACAGGGGCTGCAGTACGAATCTTCAGCGAATCCCTTTTTTTTCTTGGTCATATTATATCTCGGACGCCCATATAAATTCTTGTGATCACATCCCCTCCAACCTACCACTTACACGTTGCATTTGGACACGCTTCTTTCTTGCATACTACCCACGCATTTTGTACAGCATTTCAACAGAGACACCTGCATCCTTTTTACTTTAGCTCCCATAATAAATCTGAAGGAAAGTGAAAAGAAGGATAAGTACCTCGACCTTGCTAGAGAATAGAAAAAGCTGTGGAACATAAAAGTAATGATTGTGCCAATTGTGATTGGTGCGTTAGGCACAGTAACTAAAGGATTATTAAAAGACCTGGAGGACTTGGAAGTTAGCGGACGGGTAGAGACTATCCAAACGACAGCATTGCTGAGAACGGCCAAAATCCTGAGACGAGTCCTGGAGACTTGAGGAAACTTGCTGTCACTCAGACTCCAGGGAAAAACCATCAGCTAATGCTGATGTGAAAAATTCTAATGAGTAAAAATATCAATGATAGAAACGAAACGATCAGTCACATAATAAGCGAATGAATCAAACTAGAGAAATAAAAAGAGTATATGACTAGACACAGCTGGGTAGGGACATAGATTCACAGGGAATTCTACAAGAAATTTAAATTTGACTATATGAACCAGTGTTATATGCATAACCCAGAATTAATCCTGGAGAATGAGACGCATAAAATTCTCTGGTAATTTGAGACACAAAGTGATCACCAAATCTCTGGCAAATAATCAAACCGAGTGATAGTAAATTTTTGTCAAACAAACAAAATGTACGCGAACAGAGAATTCCCATCCGATTTCTTTTTATTCGCATTACGGAAGGTGCTAAATGACATTGTCTTATGGCCAGCGAAAGAGAGACAAAACCTATGACCAAATACATATGTCTCGTATCAGATAACTCATCAAAGTCTCAGAAGAGAAAACATTTAGTCAGCAAGATGCCAAGTAGTAGTTTAGTAGTAAGAAAAAGGTCTCGAGACATTTATGCACATAGATTGATTTATTATCTTCAGGTATCAATTTTTGGCAAAGAGCTGATATCTTTTTGTGGGTTAGTTTATTCTCTTGTGAAATCGGTTTTTCTACTTGATCCAGACATTAAACTCTGGTTTAATTGGAAAGGCTTAAAACGATTACACACACACACACACACACACACACACACACACGTGTGTGTGTCTGTTAGGATAGTGTAGATACAGATTTAACGGCGATTGGTAACAGTCAGTTTCTTAGATGAGATCATCAGAATAAATGGCATGCAATTCTCTGTGGGTATTAGCTTGTGTATATATACATATACATTTGTGTATGTGTGTAATAGAGAGAGAGCGGGGAGAGAGGCACTCATAGTATAATAGTTATATATATATATATACATATATATATATATATATATATATATATATCAAATAGATTTAAATGGATTTAAAAGAATAAAATTTGCTATATAAAAGAATTCAAAGTGAATAACATTTAATAAGAAGAAAAAGACTCTAAAACCAAATTTAGTACTTAACTGGATATTTTTAGGGGGCTTTATTGTGTAATTTTAGACGATAAATCCTGCAACTTTCTACTTCGGATACTAATTTAAAAAGACAACACAAACCAAAAAGTTTTAAAAAGGAATTTTGTATGAAAGAAATAAGAAAGTAATGGAAAAGATAAGGTGTTGCAAATTTTGGTGTAATTTGCGGGATTTTATCTAGGAGAGGGTCCGGAAACAAAATTCTTTGAATTTGATTTTTTTTCTTTTTAGTTTCGTCGAATTGTTTCCGTTTTCGTTTAATTTTGAGTCTTCTGCAAGATTGTTTCACAGCAGAGTTCTCGGTTTGAATTTTCTTTCAGATGGTTTTAATTCGTAGAATTTCGGTCTTCGACTTTCGTTTGATTTTAGTTTTCTTTCTCGGGAAGCTCCTGACCTGTTAGAATACTTATCGGCTATTCAAGAAACGAGTGACGAAACCTTTCCGCTGGCTATATTTCCCTGTCTTAACAATCTAGCGCCCAAGTGAGTACTAAGGGCCCTGTAGTAGTTTTCGATAATTAGTGCGAGGTAGCTTTTTGGTGCCGTATTGTTTGGGATTACTTCTGCCTTTTACTCTCAGGCCAAATTGAAGTGCCACACATGGTCCATTTGTTTCTTTGTTAGAAATAATTTTTTATAATATATATATACATCATCATCATCAGGTCACGCTGACAGCACGGATTTCTTTGATTCTTTCTCTCTCCCTTTCTCTCTCTCTCCCTCTCTCTCTCTCTCCCTTACTCTCTCTCTCTCTCTCTCTCTCTCTCTCTCTCTCTCCATCCGTCGCTATCATCCATCGCTCCTCTCACAGCTGATATAAGTCCTTCCTGGTCGGCCATCGCGGGCTTTTACATAGGAAAGAGCCCATGAGTAAATGGCGTTTATGAGTTCGTGCTTTCATCTCCAGCAATATTTTCCAGTTCCTCTTAATTGGATGGTTGGTTAGATTGAAGTTGTGACCGTAAACCAGCTGCTTTTTTAAAATTATTTTTCGTCAGGTGTTTCTTCCAGGATTTCTTCCAAACAGCACACAGTGAAATTCCCATTCAACCTTTTACGAATCAACTCACCAAAATTACTTCAATATAGCCAACTAAATAACGAAGCAGTTCCAATCATATATATATATATATATATATCCGTTTGAATCAGGTCTTACTAAACAGTATCAATAGGATATCCACTGCATGGGTACTCCTTAGTACGATAATCACAGAGGAGAGAAACTGATATTTTCCAAGCGGCGTTGGCTCTGTCGCTATATATATATATATATATATATAGAGAGAGAGAGAGAGAGAGAGAGATAATGACTAATTCGAAAAAAGAAAAGAAAAAGAAATATAAGTTATTCACAGATAAAACAAATACCTTTAAAAATGCTTGATATTGGTTTTTAAAATGTTTTTAGTTTTATGTATATATATATATATATATATATACTCAGAAGTTAATGAGAGAATCTATTATACTAAGAGGTTGATATATATATATATATATATATATATAAACGTACACACACGCATGTATATATATTGTATTTGGCGGTATATAAGACGCATGGGAGAATAAGACGCACACCAATGTCAGCAGAGCAAATCAAGAAAAAAAAACCCACTCATATTGAACGTGATGAAATTAATATACTGAATATTATCAATGATAACACTTTTCATCTGCATAATAGCCTGTTAAATAAGGAATATAGGGATACTGAATTCAAAGGTCAAAGCTTTCAGGAGTTTCAGGATTACAAATTTCGACCTACTACCACAAATTGTAAAGCTACATATGGGATATAAGACGCCGGGGAATTCTAAAAGATATTTTTGTAAAAAAACAAACGTGCGCTTTATATGCCGTCAAATACCATTTATATATATATAATTTTAAAGAAAATAAGGAAGTACACACGAAAAAAAAAAAGCTGACGTATTCCAAAATATCGTCAATAATACAAAAAATTTCTTGATTTTTTTTATTGATTTAACATCTTTCTTCTGTTTGATGTTATAAAATGGTTTTAATTTTGTGATGTATTACTGCTTGTCTGACCAATGCACTTACAGTTGGACAATACCCAAGTTTTGAAGCTGCCTCAGATCTGCATCATTGTAAAAGCTGACGTTTAAGGTGAACGGTTGAATATAAACAACGCGTTGAGGTAATGACTTGAAGCTCTTTAATTGATTTCGTAGTCGTCCAGACTTATCGCCGTTTGTAAAATAATTCACTGTCAAACTTTTTTATAACTTCGCGGCATTTTCTAGTTGGTATTTAAGCATTACTATTTGAGATTTGTAACTAGATAACTTGTTTTAGTTTAGAATAATTTTATTAATAAATAATTATGTTACCAAAGATTAAAGAAAAATTAGTCTGGTTGGTTGATCTTTACGTGTCAAACTGTCTAGCCATGAGGGAATCACGTCATAGCACATTAATATTTTCGTTTTTGGAATAGTTGTTTTTTTAGTATTTTTAGCACATGATCTTTGACCAATAATATAGTTGTGTAAACTACATGAAACTTCGAGTAACGGAGTTTTAGTTTTCCTAATTCTGTAATATAATTAGGGACGCCTGGAGATTGTTTAATTATAAGTTTTTTCCTCGCTTGACTTAGATGTTCCCCAAATTTAGGGCGGAATAGTAGCAGACGCCCAAATTATAAATAGAAATATATCCGCAGCAAATCAGCCACAGGCTGTGAATATCCGAAAGAAACTCAAACGGAAAAGCTGTTAAAAGAGAACGCGGGATAAAAAAACAAACAAACAAACAGAAAGAAGGGTCAATTTGGGCGAGACGCGACGATGTGAAGACAGACGAAAATTACAGCATCTATTCTGGGTGAGCTCCACGAAGGGATCCCATTGTCTCTGCAAAACTGTGAAGACGGAAACAGCCAGCAAGCACGTGGTGAAATGGTTATCGTCGTAGGAAATGGACACGGTGACACGAGTTAAAATACTGGACGAGACTGATTGCATTTCACATAGCACTAATACCCTTGGAAAAGGTATGAATCCAGTTATTCTCCCTCCAGTTATGGGTGAATAGTAGGACAGACTGAATTCTTCAGCCTTGGTTAGGCATCTTGTCTAGGAGAAGGAAAACTCTGAATTCAAACCTGTTAAACTCTGCTTAAAAATTGACCTTGTGTCATATCCTGCCCGAGCGGAGGGGTTGGTAAATAGGATAACATTAAGGTCTATGCCTACTCCCTCTCTTCTCACGACGTTTTATTCTCTCTATCTAGCTAATGCTGTGGACTCATTTTTTATACACTGTTTCTCTCTTCTCGACGACAACTGAGAGGTGTACTAGCGAAGAAACAACGGGGGTCAGACTGATACTTAAAGCGTAGTACTACTCTCAAAGACCCGTTATAATCGTGGTGCTACGAACGTCTATGTTGTGGCGTAGTGTTACCTGGGTCTGCCGAGAACCGTTGTGGTGCAAGCATGTATTTCGTCTCGTAGCCTTACAAATATATATGTTTTTAGATTTTAGATTTGCTCTTTCATAAAACCATTGTGCACTTTTTTCTGCAACAACTTTTCTTATATCTATTTCTTTTTTATTGCTTGATTTTAATAACATATCAACCCATCTTGGGTGATTTTATGCCTTGTTGATAGGACATAATATTCATTGTACTTATTCATTATAATTATATTTTTGTGAAGTTAGTTTCTGATAGGTTTGTGGCGCACAGTTATATTCAATATTAGATATTCCTACATAATAGAAAAACTTGCCCACACCTGAATGGCTTCAAGTATTCCAATCTAATACTAATAATCATATAGTTTCAACTAATTATTTCTATATATTAATAGTTATTTGTTTGCACTGATTTATAATAAATTATAATTCTTTGTAAACAATTACAACTTCAAGTAACTACTATTAATTCGAGGATCACTAAATAAGTTTCCAGACTTTTTTCGTGTGA
Organism: Sepioteuthis lessoniana; assembly: GCA_963585895.1. Classification (NCBI taxonomy): domain Eukaryota; kingdom Metazoa; phylum Mollusca; class Cephalopoda; order Myopsida; family Loliginidae; genus Sepioteuthis; species Sepioteuthis lessoniana. Next base: position 32,843 of record CAUZXS010004358.1, on the reverse strand, counting down.
GCACTTTTATTGATAGTAAACACATGAAACTCTAGTCCCCTTCGAAGAAATCTCCTCTGACTGCAATGCACTTGTTGAACCGTCCCAACAACTTCTGGAAGAGCCCATGGAAGTCCGCTTGCGTGAACGTGTCAATGACCTTCGTCACAGCCTCTTTCATCTCCTCAGTTGTCTCATAACGACAGCCTCTGAGCTTAGGAAAAAAACAAAAGTCACAGGGAATAAGGTCTGGACTATAGGGAGGTTGAGGAACTGTCTTGATGCCCATCTTGGTCAAATAGTCTGTGACAAGGATGGAGTTGTGGACTGGTGCACTGTCCTGGTGGAAATGCCACTGACCCGATTTGAAGAGTGCTAGCCCTTCTGACGAAATCTCTTCCAGAACTCCCTTAAAACCTCAACATAGTAACCCTAACACTAAACCTTTGGCCAATCAACTCTGGTTTTCTGACTTCCTTACTCCTCCAACCCCTCTCATCATCTCTCACAGACTCCCTGCATTCCTTGAACCTCTTATGCCACTACAAACAAGGGTGATGCCTTGGAGTTTTTGCTCGTACTCCTTCGATTATTTAATAGATAGCCAGAATCTGCAATGTTGTGGATCGATTTCACGGAAAGTCTTTCTGATTTATCCCTTTCGGACATTTCTCTATTATGTTGTTTTTTATATAGAGATCGCTGCATAATCGAAGGAGTACATTGCCAAATTTCCTTGTCTACCATACTGCAGTAGGTATTTGGTCGAGTCATGCAACCTTTCTGTTTTTATTTCATTTCATTGTTTCAGGTCTGCGTCAAGTTCTTCCTCCGTAATATCTTCTAGTTTGATGCCGAGTTTGCAATTGCAAAGCTCTTTCGGTATGTTTATCGATGACTATATGAAGGGTTGAGAGAAATGTTCTTTCCACTCCTGACCTCTTTTCTCTTGGCTTGAGACTTTCTGAATTTATTGATTTAGCTATTGAATTGTATTCTAGTTGTTCTGGTTAGTATATGTTATTTCTCTCAAGACTTTCAAAATTTTCTTTACATGGGGCTCTGTTGAGTTTCTTTTTATTAAGTAAAGATGTTTTTTATGCTATCTTGTTTGTCCCTAACTGCTGTTAGCTCCCTTGGAACTCAATATTTGGCTATTGGTTTTATTAGTATGCACTCGACTGCTTTTGATGAATGGCCGGTGACAAAGTTTTCATCCTCGTTTTTAAGAGTATGTCTATCCCGAAAAGTATCAAATTTGCTTTTTGATTCCTTGACAAGTGAGGACGAGTCATATCGTAAAGCTTTAACCGTTTGTTTCTTAGCCCTGCCTTGATTGACACTTCTATGAACGAAGAAGCTCCTTCAAAAGAGGAGAATATATATATATATATATATATATATATATATATATATATATATATATATATATATATATATATATATACTGGCTACTTCTGTGGATTGCTGTTTGTTATATTTTGACCTTCGACCCAGCCCAAAAATGCTATTCCAAGGTGATACACCGGAAGGAAGTGACACATTCCAATGGCCAGTAATCGAAAGAGATCGCGCGGGTGGATTAAAGCTTATGATATGGGACAAGGTGAAGGTCCCATTGTGCTACTACAGTGATGCACCGGAAGAGAGTAACCTCTGAACTGCATGACAGTTATTTCCGCTTGATGCAGATTAAACATTCGATTTCAAAGATACAGCGGGGGATCGTGTGGGCGTTGAATTATTATATAATTGAGTTGAGTTGGGTGCCAAAGGAGTTGCCTGTAGAATTCCAGAGAGCTAGAGACCAGATGTGGTAGTGAAAGCCACACCCGACCGGGGGGCCCTCGGAAAGCCCCGATGGAGTTGACCCCAACATCAGGAGAACAAGAAAGACACAACGTGACGGTCATAACAGTGGGGTCAAAATATGAAGTTTGTGTTCGGTCTCTAGCACCCTCTCACATGCAAAAATTGAACAACCCTTTCGAACCCTTGCAATAAAGCGAGAGGTAAATGTTGTTAAAGAAGTCTTCCGGCGTTTTCCTTCATGCATCTGTCTTTGTCGTTGTGTCGCTGTGAATTATTCTACATATATATGTGCACGTATGTAGATGTGAATCTGCATATGTGACTATATAACATGTTTTCATCCCCTCCAGAGCATCATGTGTGGAAGTGAGTGAATTTCGTCGTGTTTATCGAGTTCTCTTGGTTGGTGCTGAACCCTTTTTTGATTTTTTGAAACCTTTTTTTTAATATATTTAACAATTTAAGAGTTAGCGTTCAAGTTATATATATATATATATATATATATCATCATCATCTTCATGATGTCGTGCCGCCAGCATGGATATCCCTAACCATCTCTCGCCACTTCTCCCTATCATTCATCGCCTCCGGCAGGTCTTCAGGGTTACATTCTGTGTCTTCACATAGCTGCTGTATGTAAGTTCAAGCTGGTCGTCCTGCTTTTGCTTGGCCATATGTGGGGATCCATAGGAGTACATCACTTACGAGCTCGTCCTTGCTTCTCCAGCAGTGGTGTCCTGCGTCTCTGGTTCGTCTAATATATATATATATATATATATATATATATATATATTCTTAGAAAAATGGTAGATTTGGGTCTAAAACATTCATGAATCATAGAGATCAAAAAGCTGATGTATCACAAGCTAGCATAGTCTCAGAGGTAACTACTTAGTCTGAATATCGCATAGGACAGAAACCGACTGTTACCAAGTGCATTTGAATCTATCACTACACAAGCCTAAAGAATACATATATATATATATATATATATATATATATATGTATATATATATATATATATATATATATAAATATATATATATTAATTGAATGTCTTTGAAATTATGCTCTATATTCTATTATTCTATAGTTTAGTGTATTTCTATCCATTTTTTTAATATATATAATTTTTTTATCTTTTTATCCGTATTAGTCTAGTTCTATCTTTCTATATATCCACACACACACACACACACACACACACACACAATATATATATATATATATATATATATATATATATAGAGAGAGAGAGAGAGAGAGAGAGAGAGAGATTGATAGATAGATAAATTGCGAGAAAAATTCTGCAAGATTTAAATGCAATAAAATGCGTGTATGCATTTGTGAGTGCGATACAATTTCCAAAATTCTGATCATGTTTATACTCATCATCCATAAATTATAAAGACACTATTAATTAATTTTTTTTCATGTGAATTTCTTAAATGTAAGTCTATATTTTTTAGGTGTTTTAAATTTATTTTTAAATATTTTCTGTGTGCCAGTAATCATTTTATTCATTTTCAGACTGCATTTTTTTTCCATAAATTAGAAGAAAAAATGCTGTTAAGTAATCAACCAAACTGTATAAAATTCAATCTTTTTCGGTTCCAATTTCTGCTTTCAAATCTCGAATGGCACGATCTGTCACCTACTTTGCCAATTTAGAGAGCACAGGTTCAAGGATTTTTTCGCATATAACCATCATAAACCTTCAGATTGGATCGTGTTTTTATGTAATTGTTTCACACGAAAAAGTTACATTACAGGAAGATTTTTTTAGGAGTACAGCCTTAAATGGTTTTAGAGATTATTACAATAATCAGCACAATTTTCAATTGATCTTTTTTAGGGACTCAGGTGAGCTGAACATTGTTTTATTCATTCAAATTCTTGACGTAACAGATATAGATATATTTATCCTTCGTGAATAGAAGATTTTTTCTCATACTGGATCGCTCTTACTCCCGGAACTCTACGGGTTCACGGGTTGTCTAGTATTGTAATATATTTAAATTTGTTGTGTCTATTTTATTTTTCATCGTTTTTTTTTCTCCTTCCAGTTTCTATATGAAACGTATTGCAAAAAATCTTTTTTACCCCGTGGCTAACAAATTTCTGTGTAATCATCCTCATCAGTTCACGCTGACAGCTCTGATTTACCTGACTCTTTTTCTCCATCCGTCCCTATCATCCATCGCGCCTGGCACGTCTTTCAAACTACATCCAGTGTTCTTCCTGGTCGGCTTACACTGTCTCATCCATATGTAAGGGTCCATAAAAAAACGTCACTTATAAGTTCGTCCTTGCCTCTCTCAGCAGTGCCCTGCATGTCTTTTTGTCTTACTTGGATGTTGTTGTTTTTTTTATTTTTTTATGGGATACATGTGGTCGTACAATTGACGTTTTGTTGGGTGTCGCCTCCAAGATTTATTTAAAAGTGAACGTAGGATTCTTGTGGTTTTAGTTTATGCATAACTTGCTTGAAAAGTTATCCATTTTTCTGATTTTCGTTTGGTAACTTGAATATTTTGTTTTTAAAGTGGCTTATTTAGAAGTGGCTTATTTAGAAGTGGCTTATTTTCGAAAAGAGAATGAATCATAAAATATTAACTTAAAAACGAATAACAATTTTTTTTCAATAAAATTTTCAATACTGTTTTCTTATTATATATAATTGCTTTTTTGAAAACTTTTATAATTATTCTCGAGTGCAATTGTGTATTTAACCCACTTTTTGTCTAAGACAGACCGGTAAAGTTAGCCTTATCGTCAATATAACACACTCACTTGAAGGCTTAATTAAACTCTTCTCAAAACTAAGATCAATGTTTCCCTAAAAAGACAAATATCTATTTTATAAAGTCGAATGTTCAATTTTTTTATTCATGCATTTTCATCTTTTTAATTTCCTTAATTTTTCTTCAATATAGGTGTTATTTATTGTGTAAATTTTAGAAATAAAAAAATGGACAACGCTGTAATTTAAATTCTTTTTATATTTTGAATTCGCTCAATTATTATGCGTACATTCTGCCGAATTTCCACGCGCCCTGCTTGTATTATATCCTATTTTCTTTGAAATAAAAAGATTTCTATAATTTTACACATGCTAAAACTCGGCTCTTAAAACCAACTTGCTTCTTTTATTTATAGTTTTTGCGAAATTTGCATCGGAAAACTATTAGTTCAAACCTATCAGGAACTACAGAGAATATTTCAGAAACAAATAGTAGAAATTTGAAAAAAAGAATAAGGAAAACGCAATAAAAGAGGAAAGTGGTGATAAAAATCAATTTCCTTGCATTTCCTATAAATTCTTCTGTCACTGACTTTCTCCAGTTGCCGGAAAATGTCACTTTTATTTAATACTTTATTGATTATTTTTCGCGAAATGATGGATAACTTATTGGCAAAAATAGTGGTATGTTATGCATCAAAGAGGGCGGGACTGCCTCAAATATTTATGTCAGTTTATTTCAATTCATCATCTTTTCAGTGACAGTCAGCACAATTCGGATTGAAAAAAAAAAAAGATAATTTCTGATTTTTCTTGGAAAAATGTCCATCTTACTCATGCATGTAGGAAAACTTTTGCTCCGAACACACACACACACACACACACACACACACACATATATATATATATATATATATATATATATATATATATATATATATATATATATATATGACGTAGTTTACTCTACTCATAAATAACGGGATTATTTAATTATGGATCAAAAAGCTTCTCTCAAGAATCAAATACGTGTACACTTTACTAGGCATAATTTGTCGCTTCCTGTTTCTATTTTTTGTGCCATTATCAAGTATACGTATTTAACAACCCCCTGCACTCGAGCAGGATATGACACAAGATCAATTTTTAAGCCGAGGTTTTGAATTCAGAGTTTTCCTTCTACTAGACTAGTTGCCTAACCAAGGCTGAATAAACCAGTCAGCCCTACTATTTACCCATAGCTGGAGGGAGAATAATTGGATCCATACCTTTCCCAAGGGTATTAGTGCTATGTGAAATGCAATCAGTCTCGTCCAGGATTTGAATTCGTGTCGCCGTGTCCATTTCCCTACAATGACAACCATTACACCACGGGCACCTCCAAAATGATCAAGTATATGTAACTGCGAAAATCCTGAAGTTATTTACGTAGATGGAAACAGTTATTATGTAATCTTAAAGAATAGAATATTTAATACATTTATCGTAAATGGTGTAGATTCTCTAAGAAGTTTTGTGTGATAATAAGTGAATTATTTTGAATTCAAAATAACTTAACTCCGACAGATTATTTTTTTAAGAACGTTGTTTTGTACAAATTCAAATTTAAAATATTTTGTTTATTTACTAAGAAATCTTTGTTTTAAAAACTGTGAAGTATCTAGAATGATCAGCGATATTATTTTGCTTTGTCAGATTCAGGTAAAAAATTTATACTTATTCAAAAGGAAAAAGAAAAATCGCTTCAAAAACTAAACAAAAAATGCAACAAAAATTTCAAAAAGGTCTATTTTCTAAAACGATTAATTATTTAGAATTCAAAACAAGTAAAATCACAGAGTCTATTTTTAAAAACAATCTTCTCTACAAAATTCTAATTCGTTTTCTGAAAATATTCTCTTCTATTTTATTCTAGAAAACTTCTATAAAATGTGAATTTAGAATCATCGGTGATATTATTTTTCAAAAGCGAGGTTCAAGTGCTGTGGTTAATTAGTATGGCAAATAAAAGTAAAAATTTGCTTTAAAAAATTCTTCGTCTGAAGAAAGAAAGAAAGAAAGAAAGAAAGAAAGAAAGAAATAGAATTATGCTGATGACAAAGTACCGAAACTCCTCGCTTTAATTTTTTTGAAAACTTTAAAGCAAATCAATTCAAATTTTCTTCAAAAACATATTCGATTAGGTAACTATTTAAAAAAATATTAACAAGATTTAAAAGTTATATTTTTTATTTGTTCCTTTTCTTTCTTTTTTTTTTGTTATTTTTGCGTTTATTTTTATTTTTATTCATTTATTTTTAGGGGGGGTTGTTCCATTTTTGTGTTTTTTACTGCGGCTCTAAATACTGAAAATAACAATTTTAACAATTTTTTTTCAATTATCTTTCAGATTGCAAAAGAATTTGATTGTAAAAAGTGTGACTCATTTAAATAATTAAGAACCAAAATTTAACAACTGTGATAATTCTACAGATTACATGCTTAAAAATTGGCTGGATTTAAACTCTATCATTCTGAGATGAACAGATGTCGACTTCTATTTTTATCTCAAAATTTAGTGAATTATGATTTTGGTTTGCTCTGGTTTTATGACATATCAACCATTGTAGGTTATCTAAAGCCAAATCTATTTTTATACATATAAACAGATGGACGCTAACTAAGCGGCTGGAGAGGAAACTAGACGGAAATTACACAAGAATGTTGAGAGCAGTATTGAACAAGTCCTGGCGACAACACCCCACGAGACACCAACTATACGGACACTTGCCCCCCATCACGAAAACTATACAAGCTAGACGAACCAGACACGCGGGACACTGCTGGAGAAGCAAGGACGAGCTCATAAGCGATGTACTCCTGTGGACCCCACATATGGATGTGCAAAAGCAGGACGACCAGCACGAACTTACATACAGAAACTATGTGAGGACACAGGATGTAATTCTGAAGACCTGCCGGAGGCGATGAATGATAGGGAGAAGTGGCGAAAGAGGGTCAGGGATATCCGTACTAGTGGCACTACAAGATGATGATGATGATGATATTACGTCTAGTCGTCTGGCCAGAATTTAGTGATCAGTTTATATCTTAAAATCCTCGAAAATTTTATACGACTAATTCTCTTGGGTGGTTTGTTGTTTGGGCATATAACATTATTATATGATAACTGTTTCATCTCTTTCTCCGCGCAAACTGTATTTGCTCTTCTGTTGCATATTATCAATTTTAGCTTTAATATAATCACTCCTTATGCCGTTGTTTTGTGCTGCTATGTGAAGAGATTCGCTCTCTCTATTAACGTTTTACTTTCGTAGCCATTTCCAGGTATTCTTGTGTACAATCTCGCCAGTTTGTTGTTTGACATATCCGTAAAAAAAATTTTGCCCATTTCTGTTTCCTAGTGATTTATATTGTTCTATTTGTTATAATATTGCTGAGGCTGTTAACAGCTGCAAATAATCGTTTTTGTTCCTTTTAACATAGTGTTTGAATCCTTATATGAATGCATCAACGCCATTCTAAATGCTGGTAAGTCCTCTTCCTTCTTCTTTTCTTGACACATAGTCTGTCCATGTCATCTATTGGATTTAAGAACTTGCGCAAAGTCATCACTTTTCTTGTCCTCTGGCATGTTTGTCTAATTCCCCATCTTGTCTATTTTAAGAATGAGCCTGAAAATTTTATAAGGGGTACAGTCCAGGTGTTTATTCCTTTGATAAGATTTTTGCGGCAGAGCTTTTTTTTCATATGTTTTATCGTTCGCCTAAGGTACGCTTTCTGTTTGTTTTGTTGTTGTTTTTTTGTTGTTTTTTTTTTGTTGTTTTTTTGTTGTAGTTTTCATTTTTGCTTGTTTGATGGTGTCTGCTTCCAATATTCCCTAGTGCTTTTAATTTCCCTTCTCATAATACTTTCCTAATTTAGCAGTTCTCTTCCTTCCGTTGTTTCTGCTTTCCCACTTTTCATTATCAGCATTATATATTTTCCATACCAAATTCCATTCCTATAGCCTGACTCTATATTGGTATTCTTTGTATCAAGTCTGAATTTTTTTTTCGAATAGTATGATATCATCGATATACATAAGATGATCAGTCTTTTCTTGTGCTTTTGTAAATATATACTCCTCTGTGCACTTTCTAAATATGTAATTAAGTGGGAATATTCTGTTACATTTTCAGATATTCTGTCTTCTAAGTTTTCTCGACCATATTATCAGTTATTTTGTAATCAATCCATGACATAGCTACATTTTCCACTTTGTTTATCCTCCTTCAGGGAGTGCACATCTATATATCTGATTCTGATGAAGTCATTTTGAAATAAAGACGAAATATCATTTTTGAATCTGTTGTCAGTGTTTCGGTTTATCCATTTTTCTACTTACCTTTTTTTTTCATCTTGTCGGATTTACCGAAACTACCATTTCTCCATAGCTATATATAGTTGGTCATCTGTTTCTCTTGTTCCTTTGCGGCATCCTTTCTGTTTTTTGGAAATAGTCCGTGGTATTTAAACTATTAATATATTTCCTATTTAATCTATGCTAACGGGCTTTTCCTCGTCATATGTAGACATGTTATCGGTCTATACTTGCTGGGAAGTTTTTTTTATAAGGGATCTTTCCGGATCATGTAAGTTTTCCCCTTCGTCATCCATTCGGGTATACTCGCCTTTTATAGGCAAGTATTACTTAGTTGCAAAGATAATCTCTCATAGATGGGTGGGAAATTTTAAAACCAGAATTCTGATATGCCGTCATGGATTGGTGTTTTTTAATGTGGTACGTTATTGAGTGTTGCTCTGAGTGATTCCAGATGTAGGCTTGCCTCAGGGCTTTCGTCAAGTTCTTGTAATTCTGTTTCCATGTTATTTATCAATTCAGCTTTTTTGTTATATTCTTTCCATTTCTATATTCTATTTAAAAATTGTTTCGCTTCCTTTGCGTCTGGTTGTTGATTTGGTGTTGAGCATTGTTTTGATTAACCCTTTCCCGGTATCTTTTGGGTCTCCCTTCTCTTGCCAATAGGTTTTCATTTATTTATTTCCGTTGCATTGTCATACTTTTCTGCGGTTTTGTTTGTTTTTATTGTGTTTTTTAGAGGGGTCTTTTCATTTAATTGTACCCTTGTGTGTTTTTCTTTCCTTATCATTTTCGCTCTTTGTCAAAGTTTCTTTAATCGTACTTCTCCGTGCCGTTATGTTCAACGTACTGGACTGCTGTCTCAAAATCAGCGGGTTCAAACTCTAATCACGCAATCACGTTCCCTTTCGGACTAATACCCGAGGGGAAGTCCTCTTTATCCTCCCTCTAGCAATGGTTTAATAGTATCACTGCTGTTCTTCTCTATGGAGGGTTTTGGCATTAAATATCCCATGAATGTTTATGTTCCTTTAAAACAAAAAAAAAAAGAAAAAAATCATTTACTTTTTCTAACGTAATTTCCTAGTCAGGTTTTGTATTTCTGCTCGGGTTTCTCAGAGAGATAAGTATTTTATCAGTGACTCGTTTTTCTCATGCATCACTTCGTTGGCTTAGTTCAGTGATGTTTTCAGTTGGGGTATTTTTGATAATTTATTCACCTTTTTAGTTTCTCCTTGAACATTTCTTGGCTTTGATTCCTGAAACATTGAATAGTGATATTTTTTATCATTATTTTCTTTAGTGACTACATTTTTTCTGCTTTCTTGTATTAACACTGATCTTGTAGTTCTGGGTCCTGCGATGTTTTGGTTGTCAGTATCATGTATTTCAATTCGTGTCGAAGGCTCTTCTTAAAAATAATCTTTCCGACTAACATGTTTGGATTTTTCTAATATATCATGGTTAAAAATCAAAAAATTAAGATCATTCTCGCATTGTCAGCAATTCATTGTTTTGGTTTATTAAATCAACGGGGTTTCTACCCAAATGTCGATCATCATTTTTCTTTACTCACTTTGTGCTGGATTGTTCTTAAAATAACTGAATTACATTTTTGCTGTCATTTCTGGTTCATTTTTCCCTTGGTGTCTCATCAGTTGAATTGTTCTTTAACTCAACCTTCGTATACCTGAAATAAGAACAGTCAATATTCGTACGGTGTCGACCGTTTCCTGCATGCTGCTTATCAAGCGAGTGCCAGCCGATCATGACACTCAGATCTTTTGTCTAAGTCATACGTTGATTTACATTCGTATTTGAAATCTTTATGGTTCGTATAATGTGGCTATATCAGACCCTCGGATGGATTGTTATCTGTTCACTCGTCATAAATGTGACTTGGTATTTTTTCAAAAAAAAAGGAAAAAAAAGAAAAAGAGGATACCTACATTTTTTTAAAGTTTAAACATGGTAGAAGTCCACATAAGCTTTTATTCTTATAAAATTTTCTGGTATGATATTACATCGTCATTTGAGATGTTATTTTACATCAATTGCATTTTTAATGGTGCTACTTTTTTTTCTTCTCGTAATTTAATCAGGAAAAATATCGCAAGATTCCAGATAAATTTGCCCACTTTCCAAAAAATTCTCACAATTAATTCATTGCTAATATTAGCAAAAAATACAAATGAAAAAGAGTGATCGTAAAAGATTAAGAATTTGATCGCAAATTTCCGAATCTGAAGTCAAATGCAATTATCAAGTGAACACTGTCTGATTTCTTTTATCTATATTTTCCGGCCAGCCTTTTTAATTGTTTTTCTACATTTCTCGACCTTCTTAGTTTACAATTGTGGTGGGGTATTTCATTTGAAGTCTTTTAGGGCTTGCTTTTTTTTCTTTTTTTTTTCTTTTTTTTTTTGTGGGGGTTATTTTTTATTCTTTGTGAGTTTTTCACACCAATTTCAACTGGTGGTATTTCACTGGAGTCTGAATAACCGAAAATTTACTCAGGACATAACGTCTTGCATTAGTATATTTGCCGATCAAAAAAAATGAAACAATAATTTAGTAATCAAAAATTCAAGATATTACAACCCTCCTATCAACGGGACTGAGAATACGTTTTAAGAGGTGTCTTGGGTATGACACTAAACTGCATCTGATGGGAAGGTTCCTATTCTTGGTATCTGAGGAGTGTTGCAAACCCTTTTATTACCAGTATTTCCATGTTAACTGTAACCTGGAGAGGTAGCATCCGTTAGGGTCCCATATATTGGTCAAATAGATGTGTTTAAATCATTTAATAGAAATACCATCAGCCAGATGACTATAAATTATCTGTATTAAGAACAGTTACTTTAACATAAAATTGTTTACAAAGGATTATTATTAATTACTTGAAACCAAATAAGTGTGCAAAAACAAATGACTATTATTACATAGAAATAATTACTTAAAACCATATAATTATTCGTATTAGATAGTTATACCTAAAACCATACAACTGTGTGCAAAATTTGTGAGTTAGATAGGAATACTTGATTTTATATAATTGAGTACAAAAAGTTCCTTAGTAACAACTGAACGCAGAATGTGAATATAAATGTAGGATGAACGTAATTCCCCCAGCTTTCCGCATAAAATGCCCCAAGACAGTTTGAAATGTCATTTGAATCAATCACTCAACAAGTTTTAGATAACAATTTTGATTTAAAAAACTGGCAGTTAGACAATGACATCACTATAATATAAATATACTGAATGTATAAAACAGTGAAATGATAGTCTTGTTCGATAGTATGGTGAGTCAAAAGTTTGGTTTTGTTTGGTTTTGTTTGGTTTGGTTTGGTTTGGTTTGGTGTCACATCAACCAGTTTAGGTTATCAATGCAAAATCCATTTTTAAACATATAAACAGTTCTATTTCCAACAATTTAGTTTAGCATAAGTACGCATTTTAAATGCCCAAAATGTCCTATTTCAAGCAATACAGTTTAGCATTAGGACACTATTTGACCCATGGATAGGATCCTATCAGGTGCTACCACTCCGGCTCAGAGTGTACCATGGAGCGATGGTGATGCAGGGGTGCTCCGCATCCCCTAAAGCTCCAGTATTACTAGAACCTCACCATCGGATTGTTTAGTGTCATATCAGGACACTCGATAGGTAGGGGTTACCCTCTTCAGAGAAGCAGACGTGGTATTCTACAGCCCCTGCGCTGGGCAAGAGTCGAAAGTTTTTCAATATTTTAGTATTATGAGGCACAATTCAGTAGCATTTATTCTGGTCTGGAAGGAGACGAGCAACACTTGACTGTATAATACCGAGATCGCCTGATACTCTCCGAATGCTACTCACAGGATTAGCTTCTATGGCTTTGAGCACGCCCTTGGAACCCACGGTTTAAGTCCTTCCTTAGAATAGCATTCAGGTTTTTGTAACCCAAACGAAATTTGTTCAACCATCTGATTATTGGAGTGGGATGAATTGTACCGTCAACATTCGTACAACAAATATTTTTCGCTGCTTTGGTAGCCTTATGGTGCAGTTAGAACTCGTAAAGCATCCATCCTCCAATTAGACTACGCTACATGATCATCTGTGGAGTTTTCAATTTACAGATGAAGAGAACATAAGCACAACGTATCAGCGCAACAACTAACACGATACTACCAAGCAGTGTAGGTAGCTCCACCGCTTAAAAAGTCTTGGCCATGTTATATACGCACTGCAAACAATCATGTATCAAAATATTGACTCAACCCAAGTAAAATCAAACCAGCAGACTGCTGCTCTACAACAGACCTGAAATTACAATCCCATTTTTATTGGTTAAGGCTATCCATTGCAAACATGGCTAGCCATGGAGCCTAATTCATTGGTTTTAATCGTTCTTTTCAGTGTCTGCCATCTTTCCCTCACATTCCAACAAATCTTTAATTAATTTCCCCCCATTCATAATATATGCAACAACAAACATTGACTCTGTTAACGGAAGATCCTTGTAAAATGTTTGGCTTGTACAATTAATTTTTCACGGTTTTTCCTGCCAGTAATTAAAATCTGTTTCCGGTACATTGGGGAATGCTTCCAACGAATAATGCAAATAAAATGTCTGAAACATCTGCCAAGGAAACATCCGACTCTTTCCCAAATAATCCTCATGCCGAATGTTTTCGTTTTCGCTCTTTCCATCTCTTTCTTTTTTTTTTTTTTTAGTATTCCTCTCTATTTATATATCTGTACATCTCTCTCACTCGTCCTCCTCCTTCTCCTCCTCCTTCTCCTCATCCTCCATAGTCTGATAGCCAAGAGGTAGAGGACTTGTGTTGTGATTTCTGTTAGGTGGAAAATATAAAATAATGTGGATCTAGAGGGAAAACAACAATCTGTTTTCAGTAAAAGAGCCTTGTGCGGTGGCTAAAACTAAAAGAAAACATAATACTTGGATAATCTTATCGAGATAAAAGGCCAATTTTAAATGAAATCAAATAACACAATTCTGGCGTGAAGGTCTTCCTGTTATACTAGAGACGTTAATTATTATAGAGACAACTATGTGATTGTATTACGATGGCCTAGTGATCAAATCAGCATTAGGGTTACGGTCTGTGATTTAATGATATTAATAATTTCCTTAAACGCAACACCCTAGTTATTTAATCTCTTAGTTGTTAAGGGAAATGTGGAATTATGACAATTAAAAGGCTTCCATAATTGATGTGATGAAACTGTTTTGTTTTGAGTCTTTTTCATCTCTCAGGTCTTCTATTACCCAGTCGCCTGGGGCTGTAGAATACACCGACTGCACCTCTGCAGAGTGTCCTGGATATAACACTAAACAATCTGATGGTGAGACTCCAGTGATGCTGGAGCTTTGGGGAATGCGGAGTACCCCTTTATTGTCATCGCTCCCAGGTCCACTCTGGCCCGGAGAGGTAGCATCTGATAAGGGTCCTATGTATGGGTTAAATAGAACTAAACTGTGCTTCCTTCACTATACTAATTTTTGCATTTAAACTGTGTATTTATGCTAAACTGAATTATTTGAAATAAAACTGTTTTTTGACATTGAAACACTATTTACACTATACGGAATTGTTTAACATGGAACTGTTTTGACATTTAACTGTGTGTAAACAAAGTCTTTACTTATACTAAACTGAATTAGCTGAATTAGAACTGCTTGACTAAACTGAATAGCTTGAAATAGAAATGTTTTTCACAATTAAATTGTACTTACATATAAACTGCGTGCTTATGCTAAACTGAATTATTTGAAATTGAACTATGTTTGACATTGAAACTGCACTTACACTAAACTGAATTGTTATATATAATTGCTTGAATAAACTGAATAGTTTGAAATAGAAATATTTTTGACAAACTGTGTACCCATGCTAAACTGAATTGTTTAAAATTGAACTGATTATTTACATAAAAATAAATTTAGCGTTAAATAACCTACAAAGGGTTAGATGCCATAAAACAAACCAAATCAAACCAAATCAGGTCTTCTAAATACCTGACTCCATTTCCCCTTTTCACGCTCTCCTTGATCTATCTCGAGATTAGCGTATTCTCACTTCATGTCAGCCATCAGTTTACTGAAAATATCTGCAATCCCATATGTATACATAACTCATTATTGGCTTTTTGTGGAGGGAAAATCGTTCGTTTAAAGCTTTGATCAACTAAGATTATGAATATAACATTTCCCGTTGACAGTGTTACATGTCAGTCAGACGAATTCGAGATGCATTTTATCTATCGTTAATAAATCCCACAACTTGAATCTTTACGTCACTAAAACCGTTTCAAACTCAACATCTCAATTTTCCTAAAGATATCTACCTTATATCTTCATTTTCGTTTTTATCAATGACTAATTTGGTTTGGTTTAGTTTGGTTTTATGGCATATCAAACATTGTTGGTTACTTAATGTCAAATTCTGTTTTTACATATGTATTAAATATATGATTGGTAAACACATTTTGTAGATACAGACAATTATATGATCAAACTGTACTATTTCTAACAATTCAATTTAGCATAAGTCAATAATGTTAAATGGTTCCAAATTTTACAATCACTAACAATTCAATTAAAAATCAGTTTTCGTTACCAGAAAGTTAAATGATCAAACAGTTCTATTTCTAACGATTCAATTTAACATTAGCCATTTGTTTGCAGTGAGTTTACATGTCAAACATCAGTTCTATTTGGACCATAGTGCTACCACTTCGGGCCAGAGTGGACCTAGGAGCAATGGCAATAAAGAGGAACTCCGCATTCCCCAAAGCTCCAGTTTTACTCGGGCTTCGCCATCAGATTCTTTAGTGTCATATCTAGGATATTCGTTTGTGGAAGGTCTTATCCTTTGCAAAGTTGGAGCCGGTGTACTCTACAGCCGAAGTCGAGTCGGCTGATCAATAACTTAAGAATAGTCAAAAACATTTGAACCCGAAGGAAAAAATAAAACAGAATTCTTATTATTTAAATCGGTATTACAAGGCTCATTCAATCAATTAGGTGAGTTTTCCCTGTTTTTTTATTAGGTGAGTTTTCACTGAGGAGTTTATAATAGGGAGCACAGTTTATAGTCCCACCTTTTTAAAGGAAATGATAGATGGGCCCTTTTAGAAATGTGTCAGCGTGACCGTCTTTAGTGAACGCCTGGAAAGTTTTTATGACCAGGAAGTTAACGTGTTTCCACTCTATGGACTGTATTTTTTTATTAGGTGAGTTTTCCCTGAGGAGTTTATAATAGGGATTACTGTTTATAGTCAAACCTTTTTAAAGGAAATGATAGATGGGCCCTTTTAGAAATGTGTCAGCGTGACCGTCTTTAGTGAACGCCTGGACCGCTTTTATGACCAGGAAGTTAACGTGTTTCCACTCTGTGGACTGTTTTTGCGATTCAGTGTTTTAGAGGCAAATCCATCTTTAGCCAATTAGTAAACATGTTTTTTGTCTAAAGCCTTCTTCTCTGTATAGATTACACATTTTTCTATACATTTCACATGGTTTCCACTTCTCAACTACGAAAAATTTCCTGACCGACCAATTTGTAAGCCCTGCATTTGATTTGCCCACATTTTGAATAGCTACAAAAACAAATACCTTTGCGAGATGAAAATATTTTTTCCATAAACCTAACCAAAATAATAAAGACTTTACATTTATGGAAGAAAATTCTAAAAGAATATTTTGCTTTTTACAAAATCCCCTTATTTATTCAATAACTCTCGTATTTTCTCTTTTAAGTAAATATTAACAGTTTGAAAAAAGTGAATGCTTCTCTATCACATTTAATAAAGATTCTCTATATGGAAAAAAAACTGTTCATGAATACATAACTCAGTATTAGCCTTTTTCTGTGTGCATGCAGTTGTGTTATACTTTAGTGTTGTAAAGTGGCCCGTACCATGTGACTTCCGGTATCGCGGGGGTATAAAAGATGTCGTGTTTCTTAAGCACAGAGAGTTTTGCAAGATTTCGGTCAGTAGTAAGACCAACTTCGTACGTAACACCCACCACGCGGGATTCATAATATTTGTTGAACTGTACCACTTCAGTTAATAAATGATTCATTTCACAGAGTATCTCTTCTTTATGACGATACAACACTTAGATAAAAGAAACTTCTGAATATTCTCATTTTAGATTCTAATTTTTAGTTCTAAAACCCCTTTGACATAATCTTTTGCGTTGTTAGTTATTATGTTACGTCTTTAAGATGTATAGCAATAACATACTGAATTTTCAAGAGTCTACGATAATTTCAAATGCCTGTATAAAAAAAGTCTGGAAACTTATTGAAGGCACCACGTACTTCTACCGAGAAAGACTCAGGATTCAATAATGAACTTATCTACATTGAACAAAATATACCCCAAACAATTATAACTATCAGCATCTGACAGTAACATCTTTATAGGCTGTATGTAAAGCCTCATTCAATATCCTACGCACGGGCGCGTCATGGCTAAATTCCTGTTCTACGAGTTCGAACTCCAGTCACGTTATTACGTTTATTTTCGGACTAATACTCTTTACCGGCTCATTGGCCTAGTGGGTAGAGTGTTTGCCAATGGTCTGGTTGTCCTTGGTTCAATCCCAGGTCGCGTCATACCAAAGACTTTAAAAATGGTACTTGATACCTCCTTGCTTAATACTCAGCAGTATAAGGTAAGTATCCAGGGTAAAGTGGAGCGATCCAGTGAAAGGAGTAGCACACTCCCCTACACCTTGGTGTCGTAGTTATCGAAAAGGGAGCCTTCTGGTCGCCCTCGACTAAGGTTGCCAACTTACTTACTCTTTGGAAATGTATGAACTCTTTTATCCGCCCCTACAACTATGAGTAAAATATCATTACTCTTTCACTACAAGGATGGCTTTGGCATTTAATAAACCACGAAGTTTGATTACCATTAAACAAAGTATAAAAAACTAAACTGATGAGCTGACAATCTGGTAACGGAAACTTCTGTTGTATGTGTGCATCAAGAACCATGTCCCAACAAAAAAAAAACAAGTTCCATGTATTAATTTGCTCTTGCGTTCATGAGATACGGCTGCAATGTACTTGTACCGTTCCAACAACTTCTGGAAGAGCCCATGGAAGTCCTCTTGTGTGAACGTGTCAATGACCTTCGTCACAGCCTCTTTCATCTCCTCAATTTTCTCATAACGACAGCCTCTGAGCTTAAGGAATAAGCAAAAGTCACACGGACCAAGGTCTGGACTATAGGGACTATCGTGATGCCCATCTTGGTCAAATAGTCTGTGACAAGGATGGTGTTATGGACTGGTGCATTGTCCTGGTGGAAATGCCACTGACCCAATTTGAAGAGTGCTGCACGCTTCCGACGGAATCTCTTCCTGAACTCCCTTTAAACCTCAACATAGTAACCCTAACCTTAACCCTTTGGCCAATCAACTGCGGTGTATTGGCTTCCTTACTCCTCTCACACCTCTCATCATCCCTCACAGACTCTCTGCCTTCCTTCGACCTCTTATGCCACTCAAAAACTGATGCTCGATTCATGCAAGATGGTCTAAAAGCAATCTGAAGCATTCCACAACTTTCTGTGGCATTTTTCCAAGTTTACAACAGAATTTTATTGCATATCGTTCTTTTAAAGTGTCCTCACGTCCAGATTGCACTTTTGACATTCATCAGCTGTGACAATCAAGCTTTAGTAGGGTGTATTCCAATTCCTGCTGTAGCTGTTCATTTGAACCTGAAATCATAAAGACTGGTCAGTCATCTCATAATATGTATAGCAATAACATACTGAATTCTCAAGAGTCTACGACCATCTTAAATGCCTGTACAAAAAAGTGTGGAAACTTATTGAAGGCACCACGTATATGCAACAAGACGCATATAGGGATCGTGTTGCAAGCTTCTCTAAATGCCTTGCCACTGTATCTAATAAACAAAACATAGACAGTTATGGAACTTTCCTTAGTAGATATCCACTCGCTATATCTTCAGCACATGTTAGGCTGCAGTTATCTCTAGTTGTGTATGTGTCTCTGGTTGTGTATGTGTGTGAGAATATGTGTACATAAGTGCCCTAACACATGTGTAAGTATCGGAGATGATCAGATAATCTACTCTTACGTCAGAATGAGAAATTTTGCGTCTTATTCAATACGATACATTATAGAAATTCAAATAAATTTGTTATTTTTTATTTACATTTATTCGTTAGACTACACTACTTAATTCCCCACTCTTAATAACTGTCTCGACCTTTCATTTTTCTCTTTTTCAATTCTCTCTTACACTTTATTCTTTTTTTCGCTTTCTATTATCCGTGTTTTCTTTCTACAGACCTAGACGAGGACTCTAATATTGTTTTCAGTGAACGGGTTTTCCTGATTTCTCAACTCAAGAAAACGTCAACTTCCACAAAACTGCATGAGTATTTACAGAGTAATAACCTCGTCACTTAAGATTGGAACAGTGGTAGTCCCACAACACACACACACACACCACACACACACACACACACACACACACATATATATATATATATATATATATATATATATATATATATATATATATATATATATCTTCTTAAAGAAATTATTGCTCTGTATTACTGGTACATTGAGCTCTTTACCAGGAAAATTCAAATATTCATTCATGAATAATTTCTTGTCCTGATGGAATTACTCCCAACTCCGGTTTAACTGAACTAAGTATATATATATATATATATATATATATATATATATATATATATATATATATATATGTAGGATGCGTTTATAATCAAGTGGTTGAAAGAGAGAAATAGAGAATGTGTTTTGATAGATAGGACGTTTTATAAGTGTGTAGAAGAGAGGGAAAATAGTATGCTAACTGGGTCTTCATCTACATCTTCATCTACATAATCTGATTTATCAACTCTTATCTTTTATCGCCATTATAAACCTGGAATCATTTTATATATATATATAAAATATAATATATATATATATAAAATATAATATATATATATATATATATATATACATATATAGATATAGATATATATTACACCGATATAGTTCCTGCATTTGCCGGCGATGCTTAGTGATGCAATATGCTGGTGTCTGTTCTCAGGGGATAAGGCTAATTCAATAGCCCCATTTTCCGGGTACAAACGTCTTTGAAGGATTAGTACTGAATACTCCCATATTTTCTTTTCTTTTCGTTTTATTTAGGAGTTGTACTAAATTATGGTCAGTATATATTAATAATCGACCAGGAATATTTTAGTGGCATTTCAAATTCCTTTCATTTTAAAGGCTATTATTAGTCCAGTGGACTTGGGCTATACAATAAGCTGACTACATCTCTATTGAAGGGCATGACCCTTCCTTCAACGAGTTTCCTGGATATGGCACTAAACCATCTCATGAGGCACCAGTGATGGAGCTTGAGAAATGAGGAGTACCTCTTCATTGCCATTACTCCTCTCTGACGTGGAGTGGTTCTTCTCGTTATAATCCAATCTATGGGTCAAATAGTACTATTTAATCATTTACTATACTTCCAACTATTTAACTGTGTGCAAACAAATGAATAATATTAAATAGAATTATTAGTGCTATATAGCAATACTTGAAACCTTTTTCTGTGTGCAAACAATAAATAGAAATACTTGAAACCATTCGACTATGTGCAATCAATAAATATAAATACTTGAAACCATTCGACTGAGTGCAAACAATAGATAGCAATTCTTGAAACCGTTCAACTGAGTGCAAACAATAAATAGCAATACTTGAAACCATTTAGCTGCGTGCAAACAATAAATAACAATACTTGAAACCATTTGACTGTGTGCAAACAATAAATAGCAATACTTGAAACCATTCGATTGGGTGCAAACAGATAAGTTCAGATTCGTTTAAAAACAATGTTACCTACACAGTATTCTTGCATATCATATATACAATATACGTAGAAAAAGGATTTGGCATTAAATTACCTATAAGAATTAATATGCCATAAAACACAACCCAACCGAACAAAAGAGGATCTTAATCGTTAAATAAATACTATTAATTCAAGTGTTACTAAATAAATCTGTAAATATGTGATCAGCCGAACAAATTTGATTCATGGAAAAAATTCTCCCGTAAGAGACGGCTAATGACAGGTAAACGACTCTATGGAAATCTAATCTTTCTGATTACATAAAACAGGAAGAGGTAGCCATGTTAGCACTACTGAATATTTGCACCACTTGGACTTTAAAGTTATTCTTGGATGTTCCGTGATGATTTAAACAAATCCTAAAGCAGCTCTCCTCAAGACAGAATTGTACAGCCATTGACCTCCCATCACACAAACCATCCGAGTAAGATGAACCACGCATGCTGGGCATTGAGGAAAAAGTAATGAAGAACTCATAACCGACATTTTCTCCGATGGAATCTGGCACATGGTCACACTAATTTTGGCTGATCAATAAAAACATATATTCATAATTTCTGTGCAGACACTGGATGAATCCTAGAGGATTTAACAAAAGTGATGGTCGATAGGGATGAATAACGAGAGAGAGAGTGTCATGCGAATCAATGCAATCAGCATGCCTTAACGATGATGATGATGATGATGATACTTTGCCCTGGTACACCTACCCGTACAAAAAAGCAGCTATCAATACTTCATGCTTTACAGTTAATACAACTGTTCAGAGAACAAATCCTTCGGTTCTATAGATTGAAAAGTGTTTTTTTTTTAGTCTTTTTTATCTAAGTTGAAACTGACACAAAATCAAACGACTAAATATTTGTAAGAATGAGTGACTGTTATATTTTAATAATAATGAAATTTCTGAAGCAAAGAGTGCATCGTGTACATTTGCAGAATGTTCAATAATTCACAGCATCAATTTACTAAACCAAGCATTTTTTTATATTGAGTTGCATTTTTATTATCTTGAAATTTAAAAAAAAAACATATCATGTGGAAAACTTTGCTTATTTTCTCCCATCTTCAATGTTGGAATCAATAAACAAAAATACGCCAAGTTAGAAAAACATTTTAAATGGACGCTGATATGAAAGGCTTCAAAAACAATCAAAAATAAAATGGATAAGCAACCCAACACTAAATGCCACAACTAAACTGACGCTCATATAAAAGGTTTCAAAATGCAATCAAAATCGATATTTTTTAATATAGTTAAAACTAAAAGCTTCTAATGCCCTGTAACGACAAAAAAGAACAAAAGACTAAACCCACAACTAAAACAGCGTAGAATGATATTAGCGTAGAAAAATTGTTGATAATGATGGATTGATTTTAACAGCATGACACCATGTCTAGGCTTATTTTATACGTAGAGGTTTGGGAATTGCGTACATTATACATTCCTATTTATATATTTATGGAGTTGTTAATTAAGAGTTTTTTTTAACCATATAAAATATTATAGAATTAATTTTCAGGGCGCTCAAGTGGATCAGCCATTAGCAGACCTACATTAATCGAACCAGATTTGAAAAAATGCCTGCTTCATTAAAAGTATAATTATATTCAAAGTCATTTAGCAGGTTTAAAACCCGGAAGCAAATAATGGAGTAATAAGAAGCTACTCTTTTAAAATAGGGGGAATTTTTTTTCTATTTCTTTTGTATTTTTTCTATTGATAATGTTTAGCATAATTGGTTGATTGGTTGGTTTGTTGGTGTTCAATGGCATATCAACACTTCTGCGTTATTTAATATCAAATCCTCTTTTCATGTACATTTAATTGGTAAGTGAAAAGTTTATTGTTAACTTTATTTTTAAACCGATTTTCAGAGGTCATTTGTTTGCATAGAGTTAAATGGTTTCAGGTTGATTGGTTGGTTTTTATGGTATATCAACTTTTGTAGGTTATTTAACGCCAAATCTATTTATGTGCAAATAGTTCTACTTCAAAAAATTCATTTTAGCATGAGTACACAGTTTATGTATCAAAAACATTTCTATTTCAAGCAATTCAGTTTATTTAAAGTGTTCTAATTCAGCTAATTCAGTTTAATATAAGTACCGATTTTATTACACATAGTTAAATGTCAAAAACAGTTCTACATTAAACAATTCAGTTTAGTGTAGGTACAGTTTCAATGTCAAAACATTTCCATTTCAAACAATTGAGTTTAGCTTAAGCACGCAGTTTAAATGTAGCTACAGTTTGTCAAAAATATTCCTATTTCAAGTTATTCAGTTTTGTCAATCCATTTTCATGCAAATAGTCAGTTCTATTTTAAAAAATTCAGTTTAGCATGAGTACACGGTTGAATTGTCAAAAACATTTCAATTTCAAGCTATTCAGTTTAGTCAAACAGTTCTAATTTAAACAGTTCAGTTTCAATAATTGGTTTCAATAATTCCTATTCAACCCTAATAATCCCATTTGATATCAATTATTTGTTAGAGCACAACTAAATTGTTTCAAGCATTGCTATGTAATATTATTAATTCAATTTATCAGATATTCCTATATCATGTAGATAATTTAAACCCAGGTAAACGATTTCGAATAACTAGCAATGTTAATCCTCTGTAAATCATTGAACAGTCCTTTTTGATCTATAGATTGGACCCTAAGAAGTACTACCGGTCCGGGTCAGAGTGAAACTTGTTGTAATGGCAATGAAGGGTAACTTTAAAATTCCCTCACCAGCCGATGCTGTTTAGTGTCGTTGGGGAAGGGTCTTACCGCTCTGCGTAGTTGCAGCCAGCGTTTTCTACGCATTCAACCGAATAGCAGGATATATTTAAGACACTTTTATATCTTAAAGGAAGCGACTAAGCAATCATTACTAATAGTTGGATCGTGTTTTTCATTCATTAAATTTCAGTTATTTGCCAATCCATGCTATACTCAAACACGAGAATATGTACGAAGAAAAACAGTTTAACTGTAGTTAAATAAAACCAAAAAAAATGATATTAAAAAATATTTTCACTCCATGTGAATTTTTTATCCTAAATTAAACTGCATTTTTTTTTTATTTTATTTTATTTTATTTTTTTTTTTTTTGCTGAGCCTTGAGTGGGAGCAAGTCTCCTCAGGTTTCTTTGATACTTCTTAGTATTCTTCCTAATTTAAATTTGTGTACAACTTCTTTTATAATCTCTGACAATATCTAGGGATTTTTCTATCTTTTTATTCTCTTTTGTTTTCCCTCGAAAGTCGGCTAGAATGGCAAAATCCTTTAAGTAGCGAGTTCTTTTTTTCTTGTTACATAATAATAGTTCTGGTCTTCTCTGACCGAGATTGGATTATCTGTTTGTATCTGAAAGTTTCAAAGAATTATAGACGTCATATTTTATTGGACAGATTCTGGTTTGTGCATACCATTTATCAACATGTTTGATTATCAATCTCAGAATAATACCCAGTGGATCACTTTTTCTGATCAGTCCTGTCTACTCTTATATTCCTTTAAACTTTGCAAGGTTTTAACACCAGTATAAACAAGTGACATTAACAAAATCCAAAAGTCAGTTTTCTCAGTTTTCTAGCCGATTTCAACAATTCTTACAAGATTTCCCTCACAGGTTCCCAGGTTCTTTGAGATTATTCCGAGGGTTTCAGCTTGGACTCATATCACCGATTCCTTCATCTTTCATAATATTTTTAGATCACTGCCAAGATCTACCATGTATTTATCCAGTTTTAGCAGTCATTAACTATGGAACGGCGATATCTTCTCGTTGACGAGTTATTTTCTTTCTGTGAAATAAAACAAGGTCTGGTCTTTTGACCGAAAATAGATGAAATGTAGTTGTTAGTGTTGTTGTTGTTGCTTTGGTTGTTGTTGTTATAGCACCCATAAAAAAGTAACGTGATACTTTTATGTAGGAATTATCACTTTTGTCCAGAATCAGAGAATCAGTGTTGTGTCGAGGATCAAAAGGTTGCTCCTCTGCATTTATATCGAGAATTAAAGTGTCGTCCCTTTGCCCTCCGTTGCGTAAATATCAGAAATAAAGACTGTTTTATATATGTGGATTATTATGGCATTCGCGATAAAAACCAATAAAATTTACATGAAAGACATTTGGAAAATCAAAGGAATTCCCGAAATGTCATAACTTAAATTAAAACGATGATTGGTTTTTTTTTTCTCTTTTTTCCTTTTTTTTTTTTTATCTTTGTCTTATTTTTTTACTGCATATTCTTCAATAAAAGCGACCTGAATTAAGAATATGAAAAATAATACTAGTCAAATTTATTTATAATATTATCCCGTAGAGATTCATCCAAAAAAGGAATAATTAACATAGTATTATTTGTATGTAAAATAATAACCAATCGAACACAGGGATATTGAAAGGAATTATAGGTATTATTGGAACTTCTTTGATAACATTCATGCTTTAATGGCTTAGCTTGTAAAGAAGCTGCTAAATAAAGCCAGACTTCCTTGGGGTAGAAGACTACAAGAGTTCTAATCTTACCAGGTGTAAATTCTTTATTCTTGTTTCCGGTTGTCAACGACTAGAGTTAGTTCTGATAAAGAGCCGATAGAATTAGATTGGTTTGGTTTGGGTTTTATGGCATATCAACCTTTGTAGGTTATTTAACGCCAAATCCATTTTTATGTAAGTAATCTGTTCTATTTAAAACAGTTCAGTTTAGCATAAGTACACAGTTTGTCAAAAACATTTCCATTTCAAACTATTCAAGCGGTTATATGTAACAATTCAGTTAAGTGTAAATACAGATTTAATGTCGAAAAACAGTTCTATTTGTAATAATTCAGTTAACCATGAGCACGCAGTTTAAATATAAGTACGGTTTAATTGTCAAAAACATTTCTATTTCAAGCTATTCAGTTTATTTAAACAATTCATTTTAGCATAAGTATGCTGTTAATTCTATTCAACCCATAGATAGGCCCCTATCAGGTGCTTCCACTCCGGGCCAGCGTGGACCTGGGAGCGATGGCAATGAAGGGGTACTCCGCATTCCCCAAAGATCCAGCACTGCTGGAAACTTACCATTAGATTTTTTAGTGTCATATACAGGACACTCGTTAGGGGTGGTCTTACCCCTCTGCAGAGGTGCAGTCAGTGTATTCTACAGCCCCAGCTGACTGGGCAATACACAGAGTTTAAGATCAAACAGTTTTATTTCAGCTAATTCAGTTCAGCATAAGTACATAGTTTAAACGTCAAAAACAGTTCTATTTCGAGCAATTCAGTTCAGCAATAGTACGTGATTCCAATGTTAAAACAGTTCTATTTTAAACAATTCAGTTTAGCATAAATACGCAGTTTAAATGCAAAAATCAGTATAGTGAAAAAAGCACGGTTTAGTTCTAGTTAACTCATAGATAGGACCATTATCAGGTGCTACCACTCCTAGCCAGTGTGTACCTGTGAGCGATGGCAGTGAAGGGGTACTCCGCATTCCCCAAAGCTCCAGCATTGCTGGAACCTCACCATCAGATTATTTAGTGTCATATCTAGGACACTCGTTGGGGGGGTCTTACCCCTCTGCAGAGAAGCAGTCGGTTTATTCTACAGCCCCAGCCGACAGGGCAAGATAGAATTAGAATGATAAAAAATAATGCAAATGAAAAAAATTATTCATTAAATACATCTTAAATGTATAATATTACAACTACTTGTATTATATAATTAAGGTAATGATTTTTTATATGAATCATTTTTCGTTAATTATATTTTATTATTTAGCTTGGTAAGGCTTTGAACTATTCGGGTCTCTTAGTCAAGGTGCATAACCAGATGGTGCCGTCTTACACCCACGCTGAACGGATATGACATTCATCATCTGTCATAATAAACCCCCAGACAGAAAATGGGCTGGAGTGTGCATGACGTCATCCCCAGAAGAGATGGCTCTGAGAATTTGAGGAATTTGAAAAGATGGTTAGTTGAGGTCGACCATTGAATGTACCTGTTGAGTTTTTCAGATCTTTACCGACAGAGATCTTAAAGACCACAAGATGAACCGTGCGTGGGCAAAGGTGGACGGGGTCAGCATAGTATGGTTAGCATAGACTTTGAAGAATTATGTCTCTCTCGTGTCACCAAGGACTGAATATAGAAAGAAATAAACTCGTTCGTACCGACTGTATTTGCATTACTGTTGTTATTGATATCTTTATGCCTATACAGCACTTTTACCCTACCTGTAGGAAACATTTACAACAGATATGATCCCCAAAGATTACAGAAAATTAGAATAATTGATTTAGTCTTCTGACATTCATAGAAGTTTTATTGTTTAATCGACTTAGAAGCAGGTACGATCAACAACCCAAAAGATGAAGGTTCGAGCTACACCAGGAACTTATATATTTCGTACAGTGGAGTTTACAGTCTAATCAACGGTGTCTCAACCTGTCTAGTAATTGCGTTCATTGTACATTTATATATTTTTTGTCATTGTTTCTTTTAGTTGATTTTTGCTCGCACTTGTATCATATTATATGATATTAAATAGTCATATCTGATACAAATAATTTACATACAGTTTTATGGTTTTTAGTACACCTATCTAGTATTAATAATTATATGGTTTTAAATAATCGTTTTTTATTTAGTAATAGTGATCTGTTTGCTCAAAGTTATACGCTTTCAAGTAACTAATGATGATAATCCTTAGTAAAGAATCATCATCATTATCACCATGTCGTGCCACTAGCACGGATATCACTAACCCTCTCTCGCCACTTCTCCCTATTATTCATCGCCTCTGGCAGGTCTTCAGGGCTACATCCCGTATCCTCACACAGCTGTTGTATGTATGTTCGAGCTGGCCGTCCTGCTTTTGCTCGGCCATATGTTGGGGTCCATATGAGTACATCACTTATGAGCTCGTCCCTGCTTCTCCGGCAGTGTCCTGCGTGTCCGGTTCGTCTAACTTGGATAGTTTTCGTGATAGGGGGCAGGTGGCCGTATAGTTAGTCCCTTGTAGGGTGTTGCCGCCAGGACTTGTTCAATATTGCTCGCAACATTCTTGTGTAATCGCCGTCTAGCTTCTTCTTCAGCTGTTTAGTCAGCGTCCAAGTAGTGCATCCATATAGCAGTATCGATACGACAGCTGCCTAGAAGAAACTGCGTTTTATTTTATCGGTCAGGTCTGATTTCCATATGATCGATAGCCTATCGATAGCTGTCCATGCCTTCGTTAGCCCTGTGTCGATGTTTTTTCGGTTGATGAGACATTGCTTCCTATGTAGGTGAATTTGTCTACTAGTTTCTGAGAGGCTCCGTCTAGTGTGGAAATGTCGCCTGTTTGGTTATAGCACATGTGTTCAGTTTTGTGTCCATTGACATGGCGGCCAATGCCTGCGACGGCTTGTTAGTTTCAAATAACTATTGTATATTAAGTGATGTTACTCAATATATACTGTAAAAGTCGGCGTATAAGGCGCATTTTATTTTACTAAAATATCTTTTAAAATTCCCCTACTTCTAATATGCCATGTGTAGGTTTAAATTTCGCGATAGTCAGCCGAAATTAGTAAAACGTCAAGTCCTATTAGCTTAGACTTTTGAGTAACTTTCATATGCCTATAGTTATTATTTAAAAGGCTATTATGCACATTAAAAGGGGTATTATTAATAATATTCATTTATCAATTTCATTACGTTTAATATTAGTACTTTGTTTCACTAAAATATTTTTTTGATTTGCCCTGCTGAAATTGGGGTGTGTTTTATACACCCGAGCGTCTTATAGATAGAATCGAAGCATTTACTACTAATTTTGAAAAGAGTGGACCGAGGAAGGAGTGCTTGATACTTCCTTCATCTTCCGAAGTGACAAAATTATCATCAGATGAATTTTATAGTTATATCAAGGGCATATACTTTTCCATGCCCCGTGGAAAATCCGGGCAGTCTGAATAGTTACAGAAAAAGCAAATAGAATGAAAATGAATGAACAATAATTAAGTACTCTTCCATTAATTAATATGATGATATTACAACTGCAAATTTAAGTATATTTATATATATATATATAACAAGCGTACCACGTCAGCTAGGGAATAATAAGGTATTAAGTAGCAACAGCAGCAGCAACGTTCGTTTGTTTACATTGTGTACCTTACCGGATGCCAGAGTGCTCAATTCGTTCGAAGAGCTTTGCATTATGCGAGCGGCAACCGTAAATTCCTACGCCAGAGTGCTCAACCCCCATGGGGAGCGTATATATAAATATATATATATATATATATATAGTTGGTTGACCGTAGTCAATAATTACGACTCCAAAGTAACGATTTTTCAATGTGACTAGTTTAACCGAATTGTTCGAAAACGTCAAAATAGACAACGTTCTGTCCTTCTTACGAGAGACAGGGTTGTACGAAAAAATATAACGAATTAAAACTGATTAATCATGTGCAAACAAATGAGATCCTGCTTATAGAAAATATTACCTAAGTATTCGTTCAGAAATCTTTGGTTGAATGTATAGACATATAGTCAGAACTTGGCGTTAAATAACCTACAAAGGTTGATACGCCATAAAATACAACCAACCAACCAACCAACGACTCCTAAGTGTAGGAGATGGTGCTACTCTTTTCCCTGGATTACTCCGCTTACCATTGATCCATACCTTATAATACTGAGTGTTAAGCAAGGAAGCATCAAGTAATATTTTTGAGTCTTTGGTATGATTCAACGTGGGATTAAGCCCGGCCTCCAAGACCGTTAGCGAATACTCTAATCCGTATGCCAATGGGCCACTATTTTCAACCATCACTTTTAACCGAGCATATATTTTTGGAATAATTAGTTATATGAATAATTAAGAATATAAGAAGAATTTTCAACACCTAACTAAATTTTTGATGAATCAAATTCATCAAATGTTTGGGTAAGTTTATGTTGCTGATACTTGACGACTAACCGTTCAACAAAGATAAAAACAATATCTTCTTTTTATTCTCTCTATTGTATTCTTCAGAACTAATGTATTTGACCTTGGTTGTGAACTTGTCTCAGAGTACCATTCTGATCTTTGATGTTAATCGCTGAATTTTTGAATCAGTGCAACACATCAAAGACGCACGCAGACATGCGCGCAGAGACACACGAAGATAAAAATACACAAGTCCACAAAAGCTCTTGTAGAACGGTGATAGGTCTCGAATCTTTTAGCCCCGAACTATTATGGTACAAATATATATATATATATATATATAGATTAGAGAGAGAGAGAGAGAGAGAGAGAGAGGGGCTCTTCAAATGAATTGAGCTCTCGGTAGCCGTTAAGTGGATACATGTAAACAAAAACAAATGTGATTCGTAAGCGTTTAAATTTCCTTCGCTTACCCTAGTTTCCTCATGGCTGAGTGGTAGAATCTTGGATTGGCGTTTCAGTCAATCAGGTTTCGATCTCAGCTTCGGGAATCTAGCCTGTCTAGCCACACTGAAGAGATCTGATACAACGAAACAGGTCTGTTTGTGGATGACAATATATATATATATGCTTGCGTGTGTTAACAGGTGTATTATGGTGAATGGGAAAATATTTATTTGTATCCAAAAAATAGGGAAAGACAAACCGATAATACACCTGCCTTACTGACATAAATGCCCCAATCTCACCTAGTTTTTAGCGTCTCATCCCATATTTCCATGAAACAAAATGTTGGTACATATTTAGAAGTTTTGAAAATAAATAAATAAATATAAACTTCCAACTTATCAGTTTTAACCTATTTCATTCATTTTTCTTTCAGGCAGTTTACTCAATATATTTTCATTGAATGTTTTACGAAAATACGAGACATGTCTGCCGCTCAAGAAAACCAAGAACAAAAACGCTTTTTTTTTAAATTGTTGGTTTCAAACGAGCTGTTTTTATCTTGATTTATTGTAGAACAGAGGTCAGTAAACTACGACCTGCGTATATATATATATATATATATATATATATATATGGGGTTGAGTTCTTCGGCGAAGAAGTAATCGTGTTGCCATTAGCGCTCATTGCAAACCTCTTCGTAGATGAATTGAGGTCTCGGCAGCCGTTGAACGGATGTATGTAAACAATAGTAATTGTGATTCATAACAGTTTAAAATTTACTTCGCAGCTATTGTCTCCTCGTGGCTAAATGGTTAGAAGCTTTGGCTTGGCGTTTGAGTCAACCGGGTTTCGATCCCAGCTACGGGAAGCTACTGTCTAGCCACACTGCTGAGTTCTGATAGAACGAAACAGATCTGTCTATGGATGACTATATATATATATATATATATTCTAAGTACTAATATATATTATATAATATATATATTAATATATATATTTGTACTTATATATATATATATATGGGGGGAGGGGTGTCCTCATGGTGTAATGGTTAAAGCGATGGAATCGCGGAATCGTCGTAAGCGAGTTCGTATTCCACTCGCGCTATTACGTTCACTTTCGGGCAAATACCTTTGGGAAAGGTATGAACCCCCTTATCCTCACAGCTATGGGTTAAATAGTACCACTACTGTTCTTCTAGAAGAATAGCTTTGGCATTAAATAAACTACAAAGTTTGATATGCCATTTAACAAAGAAACCAAATATGTGTGGTGGGTGATTCGTAAACAAATATTTGATAGGTAACATTATTTTTAAACCAATCAGAGGTCATTTGTTTGCACGCATTTAGATAGTTTTAAGTATTGTTTTCCAACATCACTAATTCTATTTAATATTGATCATTTGCTTGTTCATATATTAATGGTTTCAAGTATTGCTATGTAATAATTCTATTAATATTACTCCAAGTAAAAGATCTACGTTTTCTTTTTATGTAGAGGAATTATATTGGGAATTGAATTACCATGACCAGAAAATTCGGCGAACACTTGCGCACAATATAGGGAAACACTGGACGGCTTTTCGACCTTATTAGGCCTCATCAGTGGTGGAGATCACGGTATACACTGCTAATGAGACCTAATAAGGTCGAAACAGCTGCCAGTGTTTCCGTATGCCGTGCGTAAGTGTTCGCTGGATTTTTTGGTCATGGTAATTCAATACCTAGTAAAAAATTGAACAATTCTATCTGGGCTATAGATGGGTTTCTTACAGGTAATGAAGAAGTAATCCACATTCCCCGTCTCCAAGACTGGCGTCTCAAAATCTGAATAGTTTCTACTATTGCTATCTAACACTGATAATTTTAATTCATTCGTTTGGGTACAGTTAAATAATTTCAGTTATAGTAAAAGACTCAATGGCTCTGTGTGCCCCATAAAAGTGACTCTAACAGGTTTTACCACTTCGGATCAGAGTGGATCTGAGATTGATGACAATGAATAGTACTCCAGATTCCCTAAAACTCTAGGACTGTAGCCATACCATTTGATGGTTTAGTGTCTTATCCTGGACAATCGTTGTGGGGTATCCAACCCTTCTGTAGAGGTGTAATCGGTGTATTCTACGGCCTCAGCCAACATGGTGTTCCAAACCTGCAATAAACTATAGAATTAGCACATTTAAAGGATGTTCCCCTTGTATCTTTTTATCTAACAGGTAATGTAATAACTCATAAAACTAAAAACATTTTATCAAATAGACTAATATTCTAGTACATATACCTTACGCAGATTATTTAAATTCGTGGTATAATGTTCTTCCAAGAGATGCAGAGGAAAATATTATAGAATAATCATATATTGAAGAAAAAAATAATGGAATTCATCCAAAAATTAATAGAATTTATTCTTAATTCCTCCTTTTGGCATCCCGAATTCTTTCTTTTATAACAGCCTTAATTCTTTACTTTCTTGCATGAGTTTTGCAATCATTTCCATGGACAGTTCTTTTCTTAGTCATGCTTACTTTCAATTGTATATAGTCAATACCTTACTGAAGTCTACAAAAGTATTTTACTCGTTGA
Organism: Sepioteuthis lessoniana; assembly: GCA_963585895.1. Lineage (NCBI taxonomy): Eukaryota > Metazoa > Mollusca > Cephalopoda > Myopsida > Loliginidae > Sepioteuthis > Sepioteuthis lessoniana. Next base: position 38 of record CAUZXS010004358.1, on the reverse strand, counting down.
TCGATTTACATATTTGAACTTATACTGGTATTTGTTTT